>PVIU01000465.1:167778-319915 GCA_004026605.1 Ondatra zibethicus
AGGGATGGGGGTGGGCCTTGGACTTCCAACAGGGCAGGGCACCATGCCCTCTTTCAAGGAAGAAGGGGGAGGAAGGAGGGGTGGGGGGTAGTGGGAGGGGACCGGGAGAAGGGGAAGAAAGGAAAAAAAAATTTTTTTTTATCTTTAATTATGTTCTTGAATGGAAAAAATAAAACAAAACAATGTATGGAAAAAAAAAGAAAAGCAAAAAAAAAAAAAAAAAAAATGAAAAAAAAAAAAAAAAAAAAAAAAAAAAAAAAAAAAAAAAAAAAAAAAAAAAAAAAAAAAAAAAAAAAAAAAAAAAAAAAAAAAAAAAAAAAAAAAAAAAAAAAAAAAAAAAAAAAAAAAAAAAAAAAAAAGAAAACAAAAAAACAAAAAAAAAAGAAAAAAGAAACAAGTAGCTGTGTGCTGGTATCATTGAAATCCAAGGCATTTAAATTTTACAGTAATTACTTTTTCAAACTTTTAGCAAGAGGTTAAGTAAAAATTCTCAAGTATCTAATATACAGTCATGTTAATAAAACATGGTTGGTAAGACCTAGTTGGTACCTATCTCTTCTTAGATTTGCTGCCATTTTGGAAGGGAGTAAAATCATTATTTACAGATCTCAAATACAGCTATCTCTAATACCTAGAATGACGTGTAAGGAAGAGAGATGTAGCAGGGATTTCTAGTATATCAGATAAAAATAAGAGTCAAATAGGTGTGGACATGACTCAATTTTTTTGTTACCAAAGCCCCTGAATTTTCAGAAAGAATCCATAAAGCTATTGTTTTCAGTTAGTTAAATGCTTAAATGTTGTAAACTATTGCATTAAATATTCTGTGCCCCCCCTCCAGATATCATCTTTGAGTCTCTGACTTCATTCATAAAATCATGTTTTAACCTAGTGTCTTTGTCATTTTAGTTATTAGTTAACAGCTCTGGAATCATTACTTATAATTCTAGACAGCAAATAATGGGTAAAAGACCTAAGACACAGGAACAACTTTGAGGCCCCAGAATCCTAGGCCTCTTTGGTGATAACACAGGAATCCATAAGCACAGTAGTGTCTAAAGTGCAGTATGTAAATGAAGGGACCACAAATTGACATGTGGTCATTGGCATCCCACTTCAAAGCAGATCATTGATGCTGAATAACCACATCAAAGAAGCTTTGCAACAGGACAAAACAAACACTTTAAAATATAGATTGCTGATGTCTTCTGCTGTGGGCTGTTTTACCTATTACCAGCCACTTTTTTTTATGTGCCAAGCAAGATTACCCTATTGATCATGGAAACAGAAGCTATTTCATGAAATTTTCTTGGCCTTGATCACTATCAAATAATTACAGGAAATTACTTCTCATTGGTGTTTGAAAGGCTTTTTGGAGTCTGTATGCCCATTTAAACTCATTCTTTGTGTCAGTGGATTTGTTTGAGGTAATGGATGTGTTTTAATTACATTTGGATTGCTTCTCTTTGTATAAAAGGTACACATTCTTACCCTGGAAGGAAAGGCAATCAGCAGTTCTTAATAACTGAATCCTTAGCTCCAAATGTGCTGTCACTGCATATTTTACTGAAATGGTGTGGAACCTATGTGGATGACACTTAAATATTGAATATTCTGAGGAGAAAGTAAATATATTTCTTGATTGCTGTGTTGGGATGCAGAGTCCAGCTGACACAAAGATTTGGTAAATGAGAGTGATGGGATGATCCTTCATTTGTGAGATCATGAAGCTGGTAAGGTGCAATGCCCTATCATTGCTCAGCAGAACCAGGAAGTAATGAACAGATCAGAAAACATCTAGAGAAAATAAGCTCTGTAACAACATTTTGAATTGAAAGCCTACTGCAAATCTACAAAAACTACAGGTAAAAGATATGCAGGCTCACACATAACAGAGAAGTGGCCTTGCTATGAGACACTTAGCCTGGGCAAATCATGGAGCTGTTGCCTTGAGTCATCAGTAGAGTCCTTCTAGAAAGACAGTAGAAACTAACCCTGAAGACATAAAGCCTGGAGAACCCCACTCTACTGATTGATGAGAAAGGAGATTTCAGGAAACACTTCTATATAATGCCTATGAAGGAAATATGCAGATGATTCTTAAGCAGATGATGTCCATCTAAGTAGTTACAAAGAAAAAGAAGGGAAAGTGTGTATTTTCATAAACGAAGATAGTATCTGAAGCATAGTCTACAAGACTTTGCATTTCCAACAATAATCCTATTTTTCCCCTCACTTGACTCTCATTAGGAAAGGACTGGCCTGGATTAGATAGAATATTTGCTCCAGTAGATGAGCTAGATTTGGGGGAGGAGACTGTTGTGAAATGTGAAAGATGTATTACATTTATTATGTGGGGCATTTGTTTAATGATACAAAGATGTTTTGCATTCTTTTATGCTGCATTTGTTTAACACTATGAAGCTGTGTTACTTTGCCTGTCTAAAACACCTCATTGGTCTAATAAAGAACCAAATAACCAATAGCAAGGCAGGAGAAAGGATAGGCAGGGCTAGCAGGCAAAGAAAACAAAATGGAGGAGAAATCTGGGAGGAGAGGATCAAGGAGCAAGAAAAGAAGGAGCCAGCTACCCAGTCACAGAATCAGACATGGAATCAGAGGAAAGAAAAGATATTCAGAACAAGAAAAAGGTAAAAGCCCAGAGGCAAAAGATAGGATAATTCAAGTTTTAAAAAGCTGGATAGAAACAAGCCAAGCTAAGGTCAGGCATATATAAGAAAGAATAAGCCTCCATGTGATTTACTGGGGAGCTGGGTGGCAGACTCCCTCCCCCAAAGAGAATCAAAAAGCCAAAAGAATAAAAAAAATGTCAGTTACCAGAGAGGCTTGATAAAGGACCAGTAAAATTGCTGGATATTCCAATTATAAGAACAAGACCAACAGGAAATCTGTCCCTTGTTGCAATGCCACATTCTAAAATCCACATGTCAGAGCAGAAAGGATGCTAAATATTTTGTTTTGGCATTATTGATTGCAGATCTTAGGGCTGATGCAGTCTGGGTGGGACAATACAAAGATGTTTCCTGTAAAAACAAAGTAAAACAGATTTATGCAAGTCCACGTAGAATAAGAATATAATTAGGATGGAATTCATGGTTAGTATCTGATCTACTCTTTGCCTCCCAATCAACTTCTCATCCTGCCAGGATCAGAAAAAAATATATTTATATCTGCACAGATGAACAGGTGATAATATCTTTGATCATCACTTTGCCTAAATAGCAAGGAGAGAAAAATTTTTCTAATGTAAATACTATACTTTACAATCTCTTGTAAACATTGCTTTAAGAATATCTCATAATTTTCTATATGGTATGTTGCTATTATCATACATTTAAACATTTTCTAATTCCTTTGCTGGTTATTCTTTGCTCCATGAGTTATTTAAAAAATAAACTACTTTGTTTTCAAATACAAAGACTTTATAGGTATTTGATTGTTATTGATTTATAATCTATTTTCCTTGCTCTCAGAGATGTTGTTTTGTAAGATTTCAAATGTTTGTATTTTGCAATTTATGTATAATATATATATTCTATATAAGCCTGAGAAGACTTAACCGTTAAGCAGCATATACTCAAACAGAAATGCAATTGAATAATTTCAGATGGATTTTAATGTTCTTCACCAATCTTCCATATTCACTACAGCTCTTCTTTTCTCTATTTTGTAATAATTAGGAAACACATTCAAATTTCTTAGCCACTATATTTGAAGTTTGTTTGTTTCCTTGTAATTATTTCAGTTTCTGTTTCATATATTTTGAAACATTTTGCAAGTTTAAAATCAGTAAACTTTTTTACATTGAATTTGTTTCACAACTTCTGTAATAGTTTGAAAGTAAAATGTGTCCCTAACAGGATGGTGTTGAAGACCCTAACTTGGAAAGTGATGGAAACTCTAGGAGATGAAGCCTGATTGACAGATGTCAGTCACCCAGGCTTGCTCTGGGAAGAGGCACCTCTAACATGAGTCCTCTCTGCATCCTGCCTGTTCTGGGGTGAGGAGCCTCTGCAACCCATACTATTCCTTTTTGTCTCAGGCCCAAAGCAAAGAATTCAACTAACCTGTTTCAAAATCTCAGGAAGCACAAGCTGATATGAAATCTTCTTCTTAAACTCATTCAAGTATTTACATTCTTTTCACATCCTCTCCTGCTTACCATTTCTACTGCTTCTCTTCTAAGTCTGCAGCTTGTGTACAGGAATATTTAAGCTTTGGCTAGCTAGACTATCTAATAGTATAAACATGCTGGAGAGAGGTTATAGTATTTTCCAGGTTTTTGAAATTTCTTTATTTTACTTTCATTTTGAATAATATGTTTTTCAAAAAGAAAATTCTAGACTGACTCTAATGTGTTAAAGACACTACTGTTCTGTCTTTTTTTGGCTAATGTTTCTAATAAGAGTTTTATTACCTTATATAAAACTCGAGTTTATCTAATTGGTTTAGAGATACCAGTAGATTTAGTATGCCATGTGATGGGCCTCATATCACTTTCTTTGCCCCAGTTTGTACTGTAGTTGAGTATGAGTTTCTTGAATGTATGTTAACATGTTCCTTGGATATGGCTCCAGAGGTTTCTCAGTCCTAACTTAGAATATTTTGTCATACTTACTTATTTACATACTTATTGTCAGCCCCATTCCTGCTTTTCTCTCTGTTTGGAAGGCAGAGAGTATTCATGTTGGTGTCTGTTTAATTTTATGCTACAATGAAATCTTTTCTTCATGTACTTCTACAATTGAGTAATTTATGTATCTTCAGTTTCAAAGACCTTGACTTGCTTAGCATTTCCTGTCTGACTTGATTTTCCACTGATTTTTCATTTTATACTTTAAGCTGTACACTTGATTATTTTTAAAATATAATTTCTATTATTCTAGGACCACTTATATGTTATCATGATCATATTTCCCTTTAGGCTTTGGTATGTTTTTATGTTTAAAACAAATCTGTTTTAAAGGTGTTGTCTCTTTATTCAGGTATTTGTTATCTCAATTTAGTGTCAAATGACCCTTTTTTTATCTTGAACATGAACTGGAAGAGATGTGACTGTTTTATATTATTTCAAATTTCTTTGAAGTAATTTTTAATTTCATATTATGCAAGTCACATTTCAAACATCCTGGGATTTTCCATCCTTTTGCTAATAGTGTCTGAGTTTCCTTTCAACAGGTTGTTGACAGGGCTGAATTGAAACTCCAAATCCTTCTTTCCGTGTGGCAAATAGCTGCCAAAATTTCTTTGTGGTTCTTTTAGGCTTTTTCAAGACGATGATGATCTGCTTTGTGGAGTTCTTCCATACTTTCAAACTCAGCTGTTAACCACGTACCTATTTGGTTTTATATGTGGCTTTTGGTCCTTCCCTTCAGCTAATGGTTTCATCCGCCCTATGTCTTGTCTCTCACTTGACAACTGCTCTCATAGCAGTGCCCCCACCACCTGACTTCTCATGTCAGTGGTATTGAGTATCACACATGAATCTCTGAAGCTTCCAAGAGCAATTCTGTTTGACAAGAACATATCTTAGAAATGGCTTTAGAATCAAGTTCATTCTATCCATGTTAGCATCTTCTACATGGGGTATCATATTATGACTTTTTCTTTCTTTTGTGTTCTCAAATTAGAAGCTACATGCACAGAAGAAACTTTCATATGATCATCTCATTTCAAGTAGCATATTTCTCATGCATAAATTTATTTCACATTATCATTTCCTGAAATTATATTTTTATCGACATATTTATTCTTGTTTTATTTTTATTAACTGATATACTCTATGAAAGTGTGTACACTATCTCTCCATTTTTTTATGCCCCTTGTGTTGATACTAACATGTGGTAAAGCGCTGAATTAGTGAATGTCAGACTGAGTGTATAAATCATAGGAAAATTGTGTAAATATTAAGAATTTCTCACCAGAAATCATCCACAAGTATGTGACTCATAGTTCCTGTGCCGTGTTCAGTTTTAAGCATGAGTACTTAATCACAATATTACCACCCTCAGTTATCACTGCGACGTATGGCCCCACATCAATCTGACTTATGTGGCCATCCATCTTTATCCCTGTGGCAATAATGTCTGTCTCTTGGTCGCAGGGTTTCTGCTCTTGCAAGAAGTCTCCTTCAGAGTAACTGACTTGTCAGCACTGTTTCTGCCTAGCTTGCTTTAACATGAGTGATAATCTAGCAAGTAATTCTCTGCAATATTGTAGCCTAGAAGGCTCCCACTGAAGGAAGAAAATTCAGGAGAAGCAGAACATGTAGAGGCTGGATATCTGTACCAAATAGACAGGATCTTTGAAAGTAAATACAAAAAAGACATTGATTGCGTAGCACAAATATTACATCCAAAATCTCCATGCAGTGTACATTTTCTTGTTTGGGTCCACTCCAGACTGTAAAATTGCAACTTGAGTGTCCTTTTTTCACTCTCACTATTTGTGTATTTTTGTGATTCTACCCAAGAGACCATTTGGTGTAAACTCTCCATCTGCCTTTGTTTTCCCAGATTTTAACACCATTCACCTTGGATCCCTTCTGATTGTATTGATGCCAAGGTGAAGATTATTTATAAGCCTGGAGGTTATGCGGACTCTTCTGTAGTGGATCTGTATTGCTGCCTATTAGGAAGGATACTTAGCCTGAATTCAACATAAATGCTGAGATTTCTTACTGCAAATAGACTATAGATAATTATTTGACAGGAGATCGCCTGAGAAAATTATTTATGGCATCTATCCATTGGAAGTTAACTCATAATGCATGTCAATGAAATAGACAGACTAGAAAGGCATAAAGTATTGAGAGATACAGTTAACATATGGTGTTAACTGTTTAGAAGCAGGGAAAATAATGGGAATATAAGCAGTATCTTCATAATCTATCAGTATTGGCAATAAGTGGAAACTTTGAAATGGCTTATTCTATTTAGAAATCCACTGTTTTATTGTGGACATGAGGGCAATATAAATGGGAAAACAAATGAAGGAAAACTATACTTGCTTATGTAACCATCTATGCGTATGGATATATAGGTTATTAATAGATCTTTACTTGAACTTTTTGCATTTTAATAATAGGACATTCAGTATGCTTTAGGTGTTATATACAGGATTGAGATTGGTTGTTTAGCAAGAATAAATGTAGAAATCACTAAATAACTTTGAAGCTAATATGTCCTGTTTGGCATTTTGACTCTGGAACATGTTAGTTGTTTAACTCTACATATGGCCTTTGCTTAACAAAACATTATGGTATTCACAAATAATGGCACTCTTATTACTGTTCTTCTAAGCATTTATATAAAATGTTATGAGAATGAGGTAATTTCATATGGCTAATGTGTTTAAAGCAGTAAAAGACACTCAGAGTGTTCACGGTGGCTATTGACTGCATCTATGGCAGCATGACAGCTGGGCAATTCCATGTGAGAATTAGATTCTGCATCACTCTTCATCTAGGATGGCAGAGAAGCAGAAGTATGAAGTCATTCAACCACTCACATGTATTCATATATCTAAGAAGCAGCAGAACCGGAACCTGAGCTAAGAGCAGTCTGACATGGAAGTGCTTTTTAGCACTCACCTGTTATGGTAGCAAGTGTGCAGATGGGTGAAACAGATTAATCCTGCAAGGCTTTAACAGTTTTGGTTGCTAGGCTCCCACAGTGGTGAGTGTAATATAACAGAACCTCAAAAAATGTGGTTCTCTGCCTTGACTGTAAAAGTGAAGAGTACCAGCACCATGGCTAGAAAACCTTTCAATTTCCAAGTTCAAGTTATTTTACAATAATATTTGCCTCTAAATACAAAAGTTTATTTCAAGACCAGTTCTCATTATGAAGTTGCCATTTTTCTTGTTTTGTTTTTTAAGTTTTCTAAGGATAATGTAGAATAATCTTGCCATCAAGCTATACAATTACAAGTGACTGGCCTGCAAAGTAGAAGACAAACTCATTCTGGATATCTGGATATATTTCTAGGGAGGTAAGTTCTAGTACAGCTCTAGCCTTATAATACCATATTTTAAAGCAGTATGAATAATTCCATCCTCTTAACAAAACATGTCACTATTCTTGCTGGAAATATATTTATGAATTATTGCATTAATTTACTGCAAATATTTATTTTTTGAAAGTATACTATAAGCACAAAATTTCTCCATTCCATTTTTCTCCTTGTAGCTTTTCCAGAAATTTTCCTTGTACTTCCTTCAGATTCATGGTCCCTTTTTACATTAATTGTCATTACACACACACACATACACAGAGAGAGAGAGAGAGAGAGAGAGAGAGAGAGAGAGAGAGAGAGAGATTATGTACATTTGCGTATACATTATGTAATCCTAAATGTATAAGTACAATTTGCTCCGTCTGTATAAAGTTACATCTATATATGTTTTCAAGACTGAGCATTTGGTGTTCGATAACTAATTATAGTCATTTTAATAAACATTCAAATAGTATAGGAGAAAGTTAAGGACACTTTCCCTTCTTCTTTGATAAAATACAGGTTGGTGAGAGTAATCTTTGGACAATTTAAATAAATGAATATATGTTATACTCAACATGAAAACTTGCTTCTTCATAGTGAAAACTCATTTAACAATTAATTAAATTTGCAGCACCATGGCTATTGATGTGGACTTGTTCTTTTAGGGTTAGGAAGAGGTCATTGTTAAGAGAATCTTGTTGTGCAAAATTGCATCTACCTTTTATTTCTTAGTATTATATGTCTATACAGAATGGTTAGCATAACCCATTGGTTGGTGTATACATGTAACTTTCGTGTTTTTTATAAGCCATTTAGACAACTTACTGTAGGCAGTATTGAAAAGAAACATTCAGGTTTGTCATAGAGCCCATCTGTAAGCAGTCTAAGGTGTTTGGGTGATGAACAAAGATTGACATCTCTTCTTCCTCCCCTACTCATACATCCTTGTCTGTCTCGATGATGGTCAGTGGGATTTACTGAAAGATGCAGGCCAGAGCAGAGGACAGTTGTCAGAGAAAACCTTCAAGATCAAACAACAATTAAGAAGTAATTTTGTCCCTTTTATTTTCATTTCACTTTTTTTCATTAGAATTTCATATGTATAAATAGTCTCAATTCTACCCTCATACTTCCCCCTCAGTTTCCCCCATATGCCTCCCAACTTCATCTCTCTTTTGAAATAACCCATGAAGTCTAGTTAGTGCTGCCTGTATATACATGGGTATGAGGCCATCCACTAGATTATGGGAAATCTACCAGAGGCCACACATTCAAGAAAGAACAGTTCTCCCTCTTCCAGCAACTCTCTACTGTCAATAGCTCCACGGTATGAGATAGGGTCTGAAAATCATCTACCCTAACTGTGCTGGGATTTGGTCTAACCTGATCTTTTATAGTTCTTGTGTAGATAGCCATAGCTGCCTTGACACCATAATTGTAGCAGGCACACTGTGCCCAGAAGGCAACATATCACAACACTCCTCTCCATGTTTCCATTTCCCAGTCTTCAAAGTTCCCTGAATCTTGTGGTAGTGGTGGTAGGGAGTGGAGACGATACAGTTACCTAATTTATAGCCGAGCACTGGATTTCTTATTCTTAGCACATTGACCAGTTGTTCATCTCTCTGTTGACTACTGCAAAATGGGAAAAGAAACTTCTCTAAACAAAGCTAAGAGCAGCCCAGGTCTATGGGTATAATCTGTCCCCTTAAAAAAGAAATTATATTTATATATTTAAAATCAATCATTCATGCTTAATTTCAATATAACTGTAGTACATAATTATTTCAGTAAGTCAAGTAATAGCAGTAATTACATAATCATTGTTTCAGGTCTTTCATATTAGAAAGCTTAGATTGCTTAATGTATATTTAAATCAGTGTACCTGTTTATGTGTATATATATTTTATTTTTAAACAGACTGCAAGTTTCTTTTTTAACAGTAGATTTAGTAAAAGTGTCTAATTTTTGTGTTTATTACTGAATTATATTCTGAACTATGAAAATACTGTGATTTGTTCCTATATAGTAAATATTCATTTTATTTTAACTGTCTAGAAGAAATGCTGTAATAAATATGTGATAGAACTGTTCTTGATCACTTGAAATAGATGTGCAAAATCAAAATAAAGCATTAAGTCAGAAATACACGTAACTTCATTTTAATAAATTGGACCACATTTCTTTCCCAGAATTCTGTAAAAATTCATAACTCCAATAGCAATGCATGACATTATCCATTTCCATAAATCCTCATCAGCAAGGACTTTCATACCATAACTGTTGCCAATATGGTGAATGAAAAATGAAACTCAGTTGTCATAAATTGTGTTTCCCTGGCTGTTAGTGAAGCTGACCATCTGTCTATACCCGCAGCGACCAGCTACAGGTTTTAATCTTTCTTTGTGCTGAATTGTAAAACTTTTTTCTTACTTTATTTGGCATCTCTCCTGTTGAACTGAACATACTGAGTCTCAGCTTGAGTGTACTGAACATTTTTTTCCAGTTTTACTTTCAGCACTCAATGTTTCCTTGTTTCCTATGTGAAGATACTCCTTGTTCATGCAGGCGACCCCTTCCAGTGAACTTCCTTTGTGCGGTCTCCTTTATTGGTCTGAGTTAGACTCTTCTTGTTTCTTGTTGTTTCTGAGCATCATTTGTACACAAATATTTCTTATTGTTTATTTTTTGCCCAGAACATTGCTTTGATTGTTAGACAAATATATTTGCTGCTTGCTCAACATCTTCATTTGGAGATCCAATACTCATTTCAAATTTGAAATGACCAGAAGAGAAATCTCAGTTTTGTATCACAACCATTCTACCATTCCAATCACATATGCATCTTTTCTCTCAGAACATTATAGGCACTCTTGTTCTTTAAATTATTTGAGCAAAGTCTTTAAGTATTAGCCTTTCCCATCCTTCTTTAATACCTTCTGTGCAATTTATTACTTAGTACTGTTGCTTTGAATCCCAAGTTTGCTCTGTGTGCTTTGGTTTCTCTAGGTGTCTATTTCTTTTCTTTCAGACCAAGCACTGTCAGATCAGTTTGTGAATCAACCACCGCCTTTAAACTTTTCTTGCTCTTACCATCCTTCCTAAAACTTTTAGTTTTGTGCCATAACATCTTATATTTAATGTCATTACAATTTATTTTGCATTTAAAACTTTCAGCTAGCTTCCATTTGTGTTTAGAACGAAATGGAGGATCTTTGCTACATTTACTAGGTCCTAAAATATCCAGCTCCGAAGCAGTTGTGCATCCTTTGCTTTAGTAAACTTCTGTTCACTCTGTTCCTTGTGCACACTGTGGATGGGTTTTGCCTATTAAATGTATTATATTTGTTGCAGCTGTTGATGGCTTCGGATTGAAAAGTCCTCAGTCTTGAGTGCCCTTTCCTAAAGATCACTATAGCTTCCTCTTTACCACTTCTGTCTTAACTTCAAAGCCATTTCCATTAGGAAGAAATTTTGACCTTATATCCAATGTTGTAGCTCATTTCTGCTTATCATATACCATGTTTCTCGAGATTCATTTGTATCTTAATAGGGTCTATTACAGAGTAAGTGCTCAATGATTCATAAGTTGTTCTAGCTTCTGAACATACGTATTAAGGAGAAGCCTTAACACATATATTTTCTATTTTTCTTTTCTGGATTATTTATTTATTTATTTATTTATTTATTTATTTACTTTTATACTTTTACCTGACCCATTGATAATTTTTAATCAGAAAAATACAATACTAATCCATGTAGAAAATAAGTTATGTTAACACTATCACTGTCTATATAATTTTAGTGCTGTCTCTGATCCTTTTCACAGAAAATGTTATTGACTGATAGAAAACTCCCTTCTTAGTTTCTTAACATTTCACACAGGTTGTTTCCAAAAATGACATTTATAAAACTAGGAAATAATTTTATGGATACTTTGCTTATGAACACACTCTCACCCATGAGTACCTATACTGACAGCTTGCCACTTATTCAGGAATGCACTGCTAGCTGAATCAGCAGAACCCTTGATGTGAGGGATAACTATGCCTCGGTAACATCTGAGATTTTTCTGTTTTAGTTATGAGGTCTCACTACGTAGCCTGGGCTAGCCTTAAGCTCATTGTTCTCCTGTTTTCAGCTCCCATCTTGAGTTTATTAACAAGATTATTTTCTTAGGAAAGATACTTTCTAAACCTCCCAAAAGAATACTTGGTAGAAAACATACAGTTGGATACGATTGAGAGGGGACACACAATAAACTGCTTCTCTGTCTTTGTCTGGGTCGCTTCTCTTGAAGAGGGAAAACCCTTTGTATGGTGTTTCATATGACATTGTCCGGTGATACGACTAGTAAATGTGGAAGAAGTGTTGGGACTACTAGTTTAATGGTTAACACAGTTTAGACTCACCTGGAAAAGGAGTCTAAATAAGGGATTGCCTAGATTAGTTTGGCTTGTAGGCCTGTCTATGAAAAAATTATTTTGGTTAATGAGAAGACCTGCCAACTGTGTGGGAAAACCTGCCAACTGTGGCAGGGCATGCTAAACTGTATTAGAGTAGAGAAAGTGAGGTGAGAGCTCATGCATATGCATGAATCCATGTTTACTACTCCCGACTATGAATGTAATATAACTAGCTGCTCAAGTGCCTGACACTTAGACTTCCTCATAATGATGGATGATAACCTGTAGTTGTGAGCCAAGTAAACTTCCTTTTTTCCTTCTTCATTATTTTTGTCAAAGTATTTTTATTAGAGCAACAGGAGACAAAACTAAGGCAAGGGATTGCTCAAAGATTATAGGGAATTTTTAAAAGCGTGAGGAGTCCCAAGTGTTCAGTGTGAGGTTTGGGAAGTATAGAACAAATAGCAATATACCTTGAAGCATCTAATGTTAGCTATGTAATATGCCAGAGAAGCCCCTGAGTCACCACTCTTGAGAGTTTAATTGTATTGTGAGTGTGTGTGTGTGTACCAAACTAGTTTCTCTTTTGTATCTGTTACCATTTCCCTATAACTTTTCCACATTTTACCCTTTCTTCCACATCATACCACCTGCTTTCTTCTTGCTCACATTTATTGCAGTCTTTCCATGTGTCTCTAGGATACATAGTGGATGATAATAAAATAGAATACCGAGACACATTTATTAGTAAACATCCAGAGGAGGGTTGCAAACAGGGAGTGCTTTTGGGACATGCTCAAGTTCTTGGTAATGTGCCAGATGAAGTAATGCACACTAGGTTTGAGAGGGGGATATACTGAATAAACTTCCTTCTGTTTGATTAAAAATATAACAAAGGAAGTCTAATAATTCTTTGAAATTTGATGTCTTGTTTCAGTCTCCCATTATTCCATGCCTCGCTTTGGATGCTTATGGTTCCTCTTTCTGTGTTACAGCATACAAGTTTGTGGACACTTCATAATTTAAAATATTCATAAATATTCAATGAGGGTGAATTCTAAGCTAAAATATGCAGTCAACAGATTCCTCTCTTCTCCAGAAATGACATCCCAAATACTTGTGTCTGTAAACGGGCAGATCCTTCAAAGAGTAGCCCGATTGTGTTGTCTCATTGGCTAAAATAACATAGTTATAACTGGTTAGTTGGTTTCATTTTTAACCTTGAAGGAACACACTTACCCATCCATATATTTCTCCTATCTCCATTGTCCTTGGGGATGATTTTATATGTAAAGAAATAAGAATGAATAGGAATTGAAAGATAGTCAGTGGTTAAAAACTGTGGTTTCTCTTCCAGAAGACCCTGTTTGGATCTCCAGGACACACGTGGTGGCTCACAACCATTCATAACTCCAATTATAGGGAATCTGATGCCCTTTTCTGAACTCTGTGAATACTGCATGCACATGGTACACAGACATACATACAGGCAAAACATTCCGACAACTAAAATAAATAAGTGAAAAAAGAATCAATGAGCATTATTCATGGAAGGAGCTAAATGAAAAGTATTTTGGCAATGTAAAATTCTGCTTTGAAGAAAACTAAATATTAAAAGGCATTTGTGAGCCAAGCATAGTACACCCAAAATCTTATATTGAAAACATACTAGGTTTCATATCCTTTCCATCAAATATATGCTAAAATCCAAAAACTGTTACTGCATATTGAAACATAATAATATATTACATGTCTACTTTAAAGCTGTTATCCTCAATTACATTTCAAAGAAAGAGATTTTCGCCTTGTCAGTTTTTATCTGGATGATCAGTAGAATTATTAATACCAAAACTGAAATCCTCCATCAATTCCTAACCTCCAGACAGAGTTTTAGAAAATTCTAGTGTTCTGATTTGATTCCTTTGTGTTCTTATACTTATCAAACTAAATAATGAATAAGCAAATAAATAAATTATCCTCCAGGTAAGTAGAGAGGATATTTGCACCATACAATGTTATAATGTTCTACATTCAAAATTGCTTAACTGGGGAGACTTAGCAGCCAATAATCAACACAGGATGTCGCATTCTTGGGAGTATCAGTTATCTATTCCTGTTTACATTGTTTTATTCACCAGGTTTTAATAAAATCTAGCATAGTTTCATCCATCTAGTACTGCTCACTTCAAAAATCTCACATGGTTATTTTAACCTCCTTTACTTCCTGTTTGTTAAAGCAGCATATAATGAAAACAGAGGTTATAAAAATAATGGCTCCTTAGCTCAAATACCTTCCCATTCTTTCACCAGAAAGTTAGTGAAGAAAGAAAAACACTTTTACCATTAAACTCTGTGTTGTTTGATCCCTGCCTGTTTTATGGCAATGATACATCTTCCCTAAACTTTCTGCATAAAAGTAATGTTTGAAAGTATGCATATGATGTATAAATGCAGTCACACCATAAAATAATCAGATGGCCCCATATGGAGACTAGTTCATGCACAGCCACATAGTTTTAAAATTATACTGGCTTTTAGTTATAAAATAATTATCCTTATCTATGTTTCTAAAATAAAGTCAAAACCCAATATACCATTATGTACAAAAATCACCTGCAATGATTATTGAAAACCTAAACATGCAAGCTGATGAATCAAGGAAATATAGTAAATCACCATAATTGCTTACTAATAATGGAATATCAAACCCTTGAGTCACAACCAGGTAAAATCACGGGTTTTGTGAGTTTTATGTAACATCAGGATATTTCTCTTGACAGACAGCCTCCTATGCTTCCACATCTGCCAGAAGGATATTTAGTAAATATTTTGACTGAGTTGAGTGACATAATAAGGGACTTTCCATTCATGTCATTAACAGTAGAATCGCTATTTATGGTTAAATACTTTAGAAAACCCCTTGCATTGTCAAGTATTCAAAGAATGACAGCAATTTTAAAATGCTATTTAATTCAAATGGTAAATCAAAAAGCACATGGAATTGAAAGAGGAATACTTGAGACTTCTCTGTAACACTTTTCTGAAATATTAATAATTAAAAAATACAAACTGGGCCACGTGCTGCTTTCTCACACTTTCCACCAGAAATGGAAGCATGGTTTCCCATGTTTATTGTAATATCATTTTTTAAAAGTCAAGTCAAAACTTAGGTTGTATTTATGGGTACTTCAGTTGCATTTATAATAATAATTGTCCTCCTGATTTCTACAAGGGAAGTGTTATTAATGTAATTCTGAAGAGCAGCAACCCAAAATGTTTTTGATAATTTTAGGACTGACACTTGCTATTTCCGGAAAAAAAAATCTCCAATGTTCCTTAATAACATTATAGAAATGTTTTGCTCAGCTAATCTTCCCACTAAGACTATAGCTTTTGACAAACGTTTTTCTGTGTTATTTTTTAATCACAAGGACTGTAAAAATCCCCATCTGCCACATTTCTATTTTTGCATCCATTTAGATATAACAAAGAACATGAATACATGCTTTGACCATGCTCTTAGGGTGTATAACCTACTTTTATATAAAAGCTATATGTGTGAATGATGTCAAACAAATTTGGGGACTACAATACATACATGGGAGCTTGAATTGCTAAACACAAATGCACTTTACTTAAAGCAACCAGTAAAACACCAACACAGTTTGTGGATGGCAGCTGATGGGGAAAAAATGACAAAACACATGGTTTCTGTAGCCTGTCCCAACCAAGTCTGAATAACACAGCCAATTTCCTCTTTTATTATGACTTAACCAATTGACAACTCTTGTTCATAGTAATATCAAAGAGAAGACAGGGACTTTAAGTGCTGCTAGACTTTGAACCATGCCCCACATTCATAGTCTGAAGTAGAGACCTCAAATACTAATATATTAGTGGAGGATAAGCAAAGGATTTTTAGAGACTACGTAGAAGAGAATACTACAATCAAGAGTCTTTTAAGATGTTTGAGTTCATTATATTTTTGATCACTAAAGTAGTTTATTAAAATAACTTCTCAAGAAATGTTTTGTGAATAATAGCCTGAACTACAGGCTTTCCAGGCAACCCTAAGTAAGACTATCACATATTTATTTTGGAAGCCCCCACTTAGTCAACTATTATAATAATGTTTTGAATTTGAATTTACTTACTTCTCCAGTTTCCTTATATTTTATAATAGATTTATTTTGTGAGTGTTTTACCTGCATATATGTATTATACTATTTATGTGCTTGGTAACTACAGATTTCTGAAGAGGATATCATATACCCTGGAACTGAAGCTATGGACCGTTGTGAGCCACTGTACGGCTGTTGGAAATTGAACCCAGGTCCTCTGCAAAAGCACTAAGTGCTCTCAATGATTGAGTAAACTCTCCAAGGAATCCTGCAGATTCCTCTTACTTCTCTAACATGTTATGTTATTTAAGTAATCTAATTGTAACATTTATAAGAACATGGAAGAAGAATCTCGAGATACCGCACTACTTCAACAAAATCAGCTAGTTTGAAGGCAATGCAAAATAAAATCAGTGTAGAAAGAATTTGCAAGCTCATATTGAGATAATTCCATACACACACACACACACAGAGAGAGAGAGAGAGAGAGAGAGAGAGAGAGAGAGAGAGAGAGAATGCTCAAAGCTCAACCATAAAATAACAATCAAATTAGGAAACAAGCCTGGTTTTAAACCATAAAGTAACAAAGGAAGTGCTTGAGATAATTAATGTGAATGCATGATCACACAAAACCAAAACAATTTGAAAGTAGGCAATAAATTACAAAGACAGAAAATAATTTAATTTAATTGTAATTTGTTTGCTAGAGTAAGGCTTAGATCAAAATTACTGAAATTACTTAAATTTATTTTAAAAATTAAAATGATGGAGCATAGAAATTACAAATACAAAAGCCTTATTGCATTTCATGAAAAACATAATTAAGTTCAAAATACAGGGATGTAATTTGATCCTTCAAATATTTAGAAACATAAAGTTGGGTTATTAGAGTTGGAGATATCTAAGACTATGCTCTACTCTTTCGGAAAGAACATAAAATAAAGGAGACAACAATACAATGTTAGCAACGTTCTGAAAGGGAGAAAATAGGTCTCAATTGTATTATTGCAACTCACAATAAGAGCAAAGAGTGTCAGTTGTGTCTATCCATTTTCTGCGTCCTTTACCAGAGAATTGAGGAACAAGGCATAGCACATTTGTGAGATTTTTCTAGAAACTGTGAGTCTTGTGGAAAAAGGATCAGTGTAGGGAAGATAATTTGGGTGGCTGCTCACAGTTAACAGAGAAGTAACGCAAGCCAGCATATGAGTTCAGGTCCCTTTTAACCTTCTGGAGGACATTTCTAAACTATGGTCTATAGAGCTTCATTAGAAAGTCTCAGGAACACCAAGTTCTTTAGACTACAGCAGAATCCAAACCACTAACCCACCTCTCTCTGTTTTGTTTTCTTTTTTTTTTCCTGTGATTCTCTGAAATCAATGCAAAAGTGAATTTGGTATCTATATTGCACTTTTTAAAATTCTAATTTCTAGAGGTAAATCTAGACACAAGGTAAGCTTAGAGAAGGCAGAAAGCACACCCTCAGAATAGAATTCTGGGATTATATTCAACAGTAAAGTTTTGGAAGAACTCTTAGTGACACAGTGTAGAAATGTGGTAAATCCTACTGTTTTGTAGCCCACAATTATTGAAAGATAGAGTGGAAGGTAATGCAGGAGAAAGTAAGGCATTGGCTTATGTGGCAGCATGTGAGCATCACAAGATTAATTGCAGAATACCAGCAAGAGTCTAAGGTAAGGTAAAGGGAATTTTCTTTCAGAGTTTCTTTTATAGTGTTTGACGATTTCATTCATGAAACAATGTGCTTCATCAAATCTGTCCCCATTTCTTCCATCCAACTTCTCCCTATCTTTGTACCATTTTTCTCTCTGGAATTCATATTATCTTTTTGTGAACTCATTAAGTTCACTGACTACTGCATTTGTGTCTACTTGTATAGAACCAGATGGTGTATACACAGCTGTAGTATGGACAGCTTTGCAGAGGTCATATCCCTGGAGATCATTGACACTCCTACAACTATCATCAATTGCCAATACCCTTCCAACTCGATGTGTGATGTCCTATGCCCCTTCTCTTCCCAAGCTGAATTTTTATACTTTGTGCAGGTCTTGTGAATGCTGTTCAAGCCACTGTGGGCAACTGTGCTATCATATTCGTCAACTATTATTCATCAAATATTATTTTCCTGTAGATGTCCAATTTTTCACACATCAGAATGATCATCTAACACAAAATATTTGGTTTAGGAGAAGACTGGAAATGTTTATTGTATTATAAATTGTTACATACTTAGTAGCTTATATAAATCAGCATTTTATATTCCAGTTTTTGTGGATCATAAATCTGGGCATCACTTAGCTGGTTTGTAGCCCTTGTGGTCTCACAGGACTATTGCCAAGATACTGGCTTGGGCTTTGGATTCATCTCATTCTTCGAACAGGGTAAACTCCAGTTCATACTCATGTAGCTGTTGGCAATATTTGTTGCTGTAGGGCCTGTTAGTCAAATGACTTCAGTGTTTTGTTGGCTGATGCCAAGAGTTGCCCTCAATAGTTGACCTACGGCTTCTTTTAGAGTAACTTATGACAGGAATGTTTGGATTTAGCTAATCGAGTAAGGAGAAAACCTTATAGCAAGATGAATTATGGACTAAGATACAAAAGAAATTAGATTCTATTACCTTGCCATAATCTATTAATTAGTCTCAAATATCAACTTCTGCCCTCAGTAGAATAGAAGGTGTTATGAAAGAGCATGTATATTTAGAGCCTGGTATTTGGGGGAGACATCTTAAAGCCTATTGTCCTGGCAATGACCGTTGAAGTTTATACTCAGTGATCTCAGTTATATGAACAGGAACTACTTGAAATGTTTTCAGTTTCTAAACCCAAAGCTGGGAAGGAAGCATATTGATAAAAACTTTATAAGGTTTGGGAAGATGTGGATGTTGCTGAAGACTTCTTAGCATGAATATTTTTCAGAAGGACATTCCCCCTTCACTAGACTAATTGAAGGTGTGCTGTAATGAAAGGGCAATGACTCTACTAGTAGGCTCCATATGACCCAGCTATATTACTCCTTGCCATATGCACAAGAGACTCAACATCCTACTCCACAGATACTTGCTCAGCCTTGTTTGGTGCTGTACTATTCACAATAGCTAGGAAATATAAATAACAAGAAGAGGCTAGATATAATGGGCCAGGCAGTAATTTAATTAATACAATTTCTGTGTGGTTATTTTGGGGGTTAAGCTAGCTGGGCGGCGAGACGCGGCCTGCTCCTCATACTACAATAAGTAGATAATTAAAATGTAGTACATATCACGATGGAATAATATTTGGCTGCAAAGAAAAATGAAACAATGGACTTTGTAAGTAAAAGCACAGAATTAGAAAAGATCATATTGTGTGAAGTAACTAAGAACCAGAAATCAAAAAGTTATTTATTTTCTCATCTGAGGCTTCTAGTATCCAATCTTCAGATGTGAACACATGATGTGGGATTCCCCCTGTATGCTGAGAATATGTTTTATTACCATTGGTTAATAAAGAAGCTGCTTTGGCCTATGGCAAGGCAGAATATAGGAAAACTAAACTGAATACAGGGAGAAGTCAGGAAGACACCGTGTAGCTGCTAAAGGAGAAAGACGCCAAAACCTTACTGGTCAACCACAGCCTCACAGTAATACACGGATTAATAGAAATGGGTTAATTCAAGATATAAAGCTAGCTAGGACTATGCCTGAGATAATGACCAAACAGTGTTGTAAATAATGCAGTTTTTGTGTGATTATTTGGGTCTGGATGGCTGGGAAATGAATGTGCAATCTCTGTTTACAAACATATCCTAGAGTAACTGAAGAAACTGGGAAAATTAACAGGGAACTTTGCCATGGTGGAGGGCTGGGAGGGCAAAAGAGAGGGTGATGGCAGCATACAAGTAATAAGATAGGAGAAATGGAAAATATGGGGGAAGATTAAAAAAAGAAGAGAGAAGGGTAAAATAACAGTAAGACTGTCTGGATAAGTTATAACAAATTGTACTATTAATTATCTACCTAAAAAAATCTATAATATATATATATAAGTCTCTTCTCTCTCCTCTCTCTTTCTCTCTCTCTCTGCTGACAATCTTCCTCCAAGAGCCAAAGACCATCTAACAAAAGCCACAGAAACCATAAGAAAACCTCCTTTGAATATTTGTTCAGGGTTGTCCTAATGACTCACAAACATTACACACTGTTGTCAATGCTTTTTGCTGCCTTTCAGACATTAAGGTAGATCTCTCTTGCTGAAAGCAGCATGCATTTCAAACCCAAAGTCCAGAGGCCCCTGAACTGTAACTGATTTGAAAATTTCCTAACTGAGGACTAGCTTTCATAATACCAGAAAATATCATACAAATTTCCAACATTGAGAAGCAACCAACAATCCTATCCAGTTCTATGCCTGTGAGCCACAACAATAATCAGCATGACACAATAAAAATGCAATAGTCGCACAATGTCTTGACAGTAACCACAGCTCTCTAATGAATTGGACATATGACCAATGCAGCAAGAGAAAATTACGTCCCGGCACTGGAAATCCAGATGACTACTAGGTGCTAGTGAAGTCATGATTTTAGAAGACAAAACTACAACCACCACTTTACTAAACAATCCCTAATGACACTCTAAATTTGTCCTTATATCCCCAGATAAGTACAGTCCCTACTCCTTGTTAAGGAAACTCCTTTAGACAACAGATGGAGACCATTACGGAAAACCACAACCAATCAAAATGCAGGGTAATAGATCCCAGTCCAAATGGGTACAACTACAAAACATTCCTGCTCCTAAGGCTCAGGGATCATTGAACAGGAGGTGGTAGAAAGATTGTAGAGTCAGATGATCATAGAGACGCTGTGAGATTTTATCTACTAGTAATGTCAGAAGATACCCACATAAAGTCTCGTCAACATGACTACCTAAACAAGAACTGATTAAGAGCAACAGTATACATTCTTCATGGATAGATGAACACTCAGGAAGTCTCAGTCCTACCCAAAGAACTACAGACAATTAAGAGATGCTGAAAATGGGAGAGGTAATCTTCCCTGGGGTAAAGCACACTATTTGGTTATCCTAAACCAAATGATTATCCCTAAAAACCTACATATATAAACTTTATACAGACTCAAGCGGGTTGTATCTACGTATTTAAGAATCTATATGTATTATTATGACTTCCAATTTAATATTTTTATGGGACTCCTGAGTGTGCGAATGAGTGGGTCTCTAGTTTTTGTGCTTTCTCTTGGGCTCTTTCCCTTCTGTTTATTTGTCTTTTCCAACCCTGATGTCTTAGTCTTTGTTTTTATTTTATTATAAAAAGAATATATGTATGAATGTATATATGTATACAAATATGCATACAACAATCAATTTAAAAAGTGACATGTAAGAGAGCAACAAATAGTGTATGGGGAGGGTTTGGAAAGAGAAATGGGAATGGGGAAATGATGTGCTTATAATCTCAAAAATAAAAGTAATAATTTTTATAAAAAAGAGAATATTGTTAGGTTGCTGTGTGGTGCCAGGAAATAACAAAAGCTACAGGTTAACACATAGCAAGTAAAATCAAGTGATTCTTTGCTTTCAAAAGCAGTAATGTATATGTTTGCATCTTATATTTATATAAGATCTATGTACTTATATGTATTCATTTATACTCATACATACACACACATATATATACAAGATAATAAAAAACATATGTTTATGAGACAATTTTAGGCCAAATGTCTATATGTATTTATGTTTTTATCTTATCAGAAAAATATCCATACATAAAAATTGGGTTTATTTTCAAAGGATTAAATGTCATTTTGCAAGTTTTATGAGTCAAAACAGACTTAATCCAAAAGAATAAATGGCATTTGGGAAATAACTATAATACAAAATGCTAGTAATGATTTTGTACCAGCACTTCTTTGAAGTTTTATCAAGTCATGAACTTGAATAAGCTGATTGATTGCCAGATTCCTGCTGGTTGGTTGTTTTCATTTTCATTGTTTTGTTGTTGTTGTTGTTATTTGTTTGTTTGCTAATTTTTCACATATACTCTCACCTTTTAATCCCAGATGGCCTAGAAATCACTGTAGATCAGACTGTTCTCTAACTGACAGGATTTGCCTGCCTCTGCCTCCCATGTGCTGAAATTTAAAGGTGTGTGCCACCATGCCCAACCCTTATATTGTTGTTTTCTGTAGCACAGAATCTTGGTTCTTCTTTGGGGCTATGTATCACTCTGTGAACTGCAGATACAATGTTTTACCCCATATTTTCTGGGTTCCCAATGCACTAGAATATCCACAGAGGGCACAGAGGGCCAAGATTCATTAAGAGAATAATTGATACAATAATGTCAAATGCATTTAAGGAAAGGCAAGGTAACAGGATAGAATGTTTTAGAAGGATCAAGAAAACTTTCATGAATAAATGGCCTCTGAGCAAACCTCCAAAAAAAATAAATAAACCATATGTCACCTTGGGATAGCAAGGGCAATAGCCTGAGGGGAATCAGGGAGCACAGAGGGAAGGACAGCATGGCAAAGACATGGTCAGAAGCTGCTTAGGAAATAGGGTTGGACAAGAAGGAGAATACACATCCTTTGGGTAATTCTTCCGGGGATAAAATCAAATAATACTTGTAATTTTTGGCATATAGCAGTTCTGAGTTGAAAAGGCCAATTTTTGTTTTTATTTCATCAGAAACAAGTATGTCATGGGAACTTTGAAATGTTAACTTGAGGTTTCATAAAAGAATAAACTGTTGGATTCAATACTGAGGAGTGGTTCATGACAGCAACTTTCTAGTCTCAAGGTACAGCAGGCTAGATGTGTGTCAGAATTATCTCCCCTCCAGGAATGCTGGGAAGTAGACCAATAAAGGGCACTGCAGATTTGTCCTGACAAGTGAAAGCTGTGTTCAATAGACTACAAGAGTGCTTTCATGTAGCTCCTGTGAGGTTTGGCATAGTGGTTTTAATTTTTCATAGTGGCAAAATTAGAATTTCCTCTTATGATATTAACATTCCCCCAAGACAAAAAAACAGTTCATGGGTCATATGTTAGCTAACAATTCACAACGTTTTTCTTTTTTCTAACAGTTATACTAGTATTGCTGCTTTTAAATGTCATGAAATTCACAAACGTCACGGTGCTTATCCCATGCTGACAAGAGTGCTGAAACATAATTAGAGACGAATAAACCCACACATTAAGTTATGGATGGCAGCAGTTTACTACCCAAACCATCCTAACCAAGAGAAATGGTTGCTCAAGTTACTTGCTTTGAATTACTTCACACGCATTGAGAGATAAATTTGAACATTTGGACATTCTTCATTGGTTTCATATGGATTATCAACACTGAATGTTAGAAAAGGAAACAAATGAATACAGCAAGTAAAGGGAACCAGAATGTGGGATCTAAGGACCAGCATACAGATCTAGATTGGACTCCAAACCAGTCAGGCTCTGTGCTTAAAAGAACAGGCATTCAGCTTTAAGGTGGCACAGCCTTTAATCCCAGAACTCAGAAGGCAGAGACAGTATCTCTGTGATCTCGAGGCCAGTCTGGCCTACACTGTGTATTTTTCAGGACACTCAGGGATATGTAGAAAGACACTGTCTCCAAAAAGAAAAGAAGAAAAAATACATAATTTACATAAATAAAGTATTCAGTGAATACTGCTGAATGGGTGTGCACATGAACCAATGCTTCCTGGTCTCTACTGTGAGTCAAATCCCGCAGTCACTCAATTTTCACAGCAACATGGTGAGATAAATATTAGTTTTCATGTTTTGTTGGGTGTTTGTTGTTATTCTCATAACATTGACACTCAAGGTACTATTTTGTGACATTAGAATACAGAGCTACATAAAACTCAACTAATTAAAGTTGTTGCATAATACTATCAGTTTTCCAGGGGCAGGGTCAGCCCTTAAAACATATGGAAAATAGCATTAAATGAACTTAACAAGTTATATGTGGTAATGTGTGTACATATGCAAGTACATATATGAGTGATAACAAATGATGTAAAAGAAGCCCATGAATTTGAAAGAGATCAAGGAGAAGAATATGGATGGTAGAAAGGGAAGGAAGAAATGTAATTAAAAAAAATCTCAAAAGAATAAAATATAAAAGTTGTGATTCTGAATCAACAAAAGGATTTGAATATCATCACCCTTGCTGCAATGGATTAGTTGTTTATGAATAAGTTAATAATGTTATATAAAATTTAAACATGATTCTTTAAATTAAAGAAATAATAGAACAAAATTCTTTACCTTGAAATAAGCATGTATGAAAAATAATAACAAGAATTCATAATATAAAGCATTAATGATATTACTGTTTCTATTGACCAACTCCTAAGGTGATAAGAATTATATCAAGAAAAAACCAACAGGATGATGATTTTTATATAAAGACAATATATTATGTACCAAAATCAAGTTTTGAATTAAATAACTCCTTACCCTAAAGATAAAAACAGCATTTTTTGCATCATTGTCACTGGTCAGGCAAAATGTATCACATTTTAAGCTGTTTAAATGGGGGCTACTATACCAATATCTCAAACTTTTGACCTTAAAATAATGAAGTGTTTCTATATTACACTACAATATAAACTGGATATACAATCTAAAATTGTGAGAGTATTTTATCTCATAGCTACTACAGCTGTTGTGGTACATCAGGGTTCGGAGGGTCACTCCTTTTGAATAGGTCAGCTCACGTCATGTGGATTCATTTAAATAAAACCTACTTCCCAAGGGCAGCTGATTTTTGCAATCAAGTTCAGGCAAATCAGCTTAGATCCAGCAGTCCTTTCAGGCTAAGAGCTTCAGGTGCGTGCTCCATTGGATCAGAACAACATCAGCATATACAAAAGCTACTCAAACATGTCCTTATTACTTGCTGACATGTTACATGGTTCTAGCTATGCTCACTAGAGTGAGTTTTTTTCTGTGCAGAATTTATAGCTTGGGTTCCTAGAAGAGGCCTTTGCAACATTTTTCAATATTGCCACTTAGTCTTTGGCTGACATCTCTGTATCTTTTGATATTATGTCTTTAATACATCAGTAGGTTTCTGCCAACCCTATAATTCCAAATGTGATAAAAAGTTCTAATTTTGATGGAGCATCTGTGTTCTAATTCTCTATATAATAAAAATAGCTTTGAAAGGAGTCGTGGACATCTTCACAGTTTACACTATAACAGAGATATATTTATAAGCTGTATTAGACAATCAACAATGAGTCAAGTTTTCAGTTCTTAAATCCAATCTGCATAATTGAAACTCTTTATGTTTATCTTAAGTATCTTGTTACTGGTATGTTATGAATAAAAACTTGAACAGAGGATTGTAAGGGTAACAACTGAAAGTTCAACAACAAATTCATACTTACATAGCAAGTATTAGAATCTCCTTAAACTGTCCTAAGCCAGAAATTGTGTCACTACATCTGTGTAACAAAAATACTTCAAAAATAAATGGATATATTTATAACATTGAACATGTGTATGAATACATCCATGTAGGTGTACAAATGTGTGGTTCACACACAGAAACCAGATATCACCACTTCAAGAGTCAGGACTGGCTGGCCGGTGAGCTACAAAGACCCTGCCGTCTTGTCTTTCCAGCACTGTGCTCACAGGTGTCTGTAATGATCCCGGGTTTTTAATGCATGTGGGGACTGAAAGTCCGAACCTTGTGCTTATTTGGCAAGCATTTACAGACTCCATCAACTCTCCAGCCTTCTATTTACATCTTTTGACACGTTTTTAAGCCGGTGATTATATCCCAATAGTTTGCAGTCAGGTTGATGACACTTTATGACTGTAGTTTCTGACATTACTAGGGACACCGTCTCACAGCAAACTCCCTGATTCTCTGGCTATTAAGACTTTCTCACCCATTCAGCAATGACTCCTGAACCTTAGATGAGAGAGTTGTATTATAGATGTATTCAGACAACAAAAATAGGCATGCTATCATGGATGGGGAAAGCCCAGGGCCCTCAACCCTACTTAAAGAATTGCAGGGAACTAAAGAATGCTGAGAGAAAGAGTCTTCCCCGGGAAAGGACACACTAATCGGTTATTCAACACCAAATGATCAGCCCTGAAAACATATATACAAATAACATTATACAGACTGAGCAGGTTGTATTTATGTATTTAAGAATACATGTATTTACACACACACACACACACACACACACACACACACACACACACACACACACACACACACACACACCAATAAGAAAAGAGGCCAAGTATTTGAAAAAGAGCAATTAGAGGTATATGGGAGACTTTGGGGTAAGAAGGGAAGGGGGAAATGGCATTCTTAAATTATACTCTCAAAAAAGAAATAATTTTAAAAGAGAAAGTATGTACTCTGAGGTTTGAGACCAGTTATAATAAAACTCACAGCTAAGTAGCCCTCTTAACCCACATCACGATAAAATTACAAAGAGCACATTTTTATGTTTCTACCACTTCCTGTTCTCAGATTTAATACTTAGTTCTTCCTTGTTTAGAAATCCTAAAGAGTAATTTCTATCCAATCATTAGGATTGTTTCATATGCCCATGTTCATAATTAAATATTTGGTGGGAAACAGCAGCTGCTGATGAATTATAATTATAGTAAATCATGTTTATAATGGATATTGATTTTTCCCAGTACTCTGAAGGGTTGTTTAAATACTTATAAAAGCCAAACAATCTTTTAAATTATGGTAAATATATTTAAGGCATAATATAGCTTTCCTGACACCTTTCTTTGGAACAGATTTATTTTTAAATATTTTATATCTACTATGAGAGTATTATTTATTATCTCTGAAAGAATGCTTCATTTATAAGAAAGCATGTTATTCAAAAATATGTTTAACCACTAGCTTAATTTCATAGAATAACTTTTTAAAATAGACTCATACGTACAATTAAGGAAGATTTTAAAAACTAATAAGCATATCAAAATCAATCATGTATTATTATGTATAAATCATGTAGACCTATTATCATTATTTCTTTTAAGGGGAAAAGAATAAACAATGCACAGTTGTTTCTTATTGGATTATTTTTCTACAATATCATTATCATGCCAGGGCAGAGTGGCCATTTTCATGTCTTATGATACTTAAAAATCCCTGGTCTGTCTATCAGCTGTTTCCAAATGGAACTCTCATGTTGGCTAATATGGACAAGCTGCAGGAGCCTGGTAACAGAGAGTTGATAGGGAACTACTGTGCTGACATCTCTGTAAGGGAGGTAGAGCCTTACCCATAATGCTTCCATTAATTTGAAGTATTAAGCCTGGCTGTTGATTCAGTAGCTTATAGCAGCTCCCATACTGTGGAATCAACTATAAGTTTATATGTCAGTATTGGCTGCACACATGCCTTTCACAAACTTAAGTAGTTCTTCCATTAAGAAAGCCACCTTCTTTCATTTCCCCTTATTCTAAATACCTTGGTTTACCCATAGCAGTGTGCTTCTGTCATATGGCCAGTGTTCTACAGCATAAGAAAAGACAGAAATGTCAACAGGACTCATGGGTTCCGTTGCTAAATATTAATATAATTTGCTTATAAACATAGGCATAAGAAACACATTTCCCTGTTTTCTCTCTTAATCATCTCTTCTACTTTGTATTGATTTATTTTTACTTTTATATACTATTTTTACATGTTGGTGTGTTTGCACTGTGAGTGTGTGTATGTGCATGTGTGTTTGTGCATGTGTGCACGTTGGTGTGTTCATGCCAAAATATAAGCTTGGAGATCAGAGAACAGCAAGAGTTGGTTCTCTCATTCCACAAAGGGTTTGGAGGATGAAACTCAGGTTGTCAGGCTTGCACAACTCAACGATATTATCAACTCATCATTTTCTTTCTTTTTAATTAACACATAATTGTATATATTTATGCTTTGCCATGTAATGCTTCAGTGATTTTTGTGTGTGTATGTGTATAATTGGATAGTTAGATGACCCACCCCCTCACTCTTTCTCTTCTCTCAACATTTCTATTTCTCAAATGCCACCCATTAATCTTTATTAAGTACACAAAAGATAATATATGATAACACTAATTTATCTTGGAAAGGTAGCTTATTCTAAATTATTTAATTGAAAGTGAGGAAACAGGACCCATCTATGGATAAATGAAATAAGTAGTTTAAAAGCAGAAAACATGAGAAAGGCTTAATTCATAAACGATGTAAAAATCCTTTCTCCTAATTGATTGTGTTCATTGTTTTGGCACACAGTGATGGGCAGCCAAAGGAGAAGACAAGTTACCATGACAATGATTGTTTCTGCTTTCCCTTTCTTAGTTGTGCATGATACACTTATTCTTAAGAATTCTTTCATTTCATGAAAAAAGCCGATGGCTCAGTGCATTAAATTCAGAGTACAATCTCGATGTGTGATAGGGAACCCTGGTGTGTCAGACATATGTTACAACAAAGCAAGGTGTGCTTCCTTGAGAGAATTGTTAATTTTTGTCATAAAGTGCCTTGTTAATTGTCCCCAAACTAAAAATGTGTGCATGTATATATTTATGCATAATTTGTTGATTTTTTTCTGCGTGCAGTGTTGTGAAGTCTTTCTTTGTGACATTAAGTAATAAATATATTCTCAGTTAATAGTAACTAGCAGCATCATGAATCTTAAAACTTATAATTGACATGTAATGCTAAAACAACTTGGAACCTTCCATTTCTACTGCCTCTTTACAAAGGTAGAGCTCGAACTTTTATTTTATAATAACAAAGTTTCAAATATTATTGGGATTTTTCTTTGAAATGCCTTAAGCTTTAAAATTAACATAGAAATGGCTATCCTTTAAAAAAACATTTAGTTTGTATTTATTTGTTTATTGGTTTTTCTAGACAGGGTTTGTTTGTAGCTTTGGACCCTATCTTGTAACTCACTTTGTAGACAAACCCGGCCTCGAACTCACAGAGATCTGCCTGTCTCTGCTTCCCCAGTGCTGGGATTAAAGGAGTGCACCACCAAATCCCAGTTTAGTTTACTTACCAAAGAGAACTATGTCAATATATGCAGTGGGTGAAATTTCTACTTCTTGCTAATTGCTTGTGCTCCTTAAGTGAGTCATAAGAAAACGGTCACAGTATCTGTCAGGGCTGTTATTAATTCTTTTAAATCATAGCAGTAAAGTCTATATTTTTCACTATTAATAGGATCTCTTTCATATGTTAAATGATAATTCTCATTATGCATGATATTTTAACTATTTTTCTTCCATATGGAATAGTGATTGCTTCTTAAAACTCTTTTTTATTAATTAATTAATTTTATTTATTTATATTGTTATTTTACATCCCAACCATAGTTTCCCCTCTTTCCTTTCCTCCCCTCTGCCACCCCCACTCACTCCTCCTCCATTTGTGTTCAGAAAGGGGTTTCAACAAAATGTGGCATACCAAGTTGAGGAAGGACTAACCTCTTCCCCTTGTATTAAGGTTTGGCAAGGTGACCAGTAATTAGGAATAGATTTCCAAAACCTTAGGGACAGCTGCTGCTCCCACTCTTAGGAGTCCCACGGGTAGAACAATCTACACAACTGTCACATACGTGTAGAGGGCCTTCGTTGGTCCCATGCAGGCTCCATGGTTGTTTGTTCTGCTACAGTTGCTAGAATTCAACCAATTACAACCAAAAACTTTGGAAGAGACTGTATCAAAGTTTATTGAAAAGTACTTTTAAAGGATTTTGTAGAACAAAACGTCAACTGGAGCTTATAACTCCAGATTTAAGTTTCTCCTCTGCAGCTAGTTATCTCTAAATGACTAACAGTGTGATTGTCAATTTATCCTACAGCATTGGTGGATGCCAATGTGTAACTTCAGACATATACAATGAAAATTGAGAGGTTTAATTGAGTTCGTTCTCCTCCAGGGCCAATACTTACCTTCTCTAGAAGGAGAAATTACTTCCAGATTCTTCCCTTCTTCAGTAAAAGTTCTGTTTTCCATCTTAGAGGCCGTTAGACTTTGATAGCAGTCATCTAGAAGGCTGAAACCAGAGTGACACAGACATTTCTGTCAGCCCAACCTTCTGTCTCTACACTCTAAGTCCTAGAGGTCTCCTCGCTTTGCAAAGCTAGCTGAACAGCTTACCTCTTCCAGTATCACAGTGGGATGCAGCATATTGGGGCACTAGTTCTTTATGGACTCTACTCTCTTTAAATTACATGTATCTTAAGTTCATGGCTTCCCAGTTTATAATTTCTATGAGATGTTAGCCTAAGTCAGGATGGGATATACTTTTTAACCACCTGAGGAGTCTTTAGAATATGTCATCATTTTAATAATAAATAAAATGATCCTTCAGAGGGCCTTCTAGCTGAGTCTTAGTATATATAGAAAATGGAGAAGTATTTATAAAAACAATGTCTAACTAGTAGTTTGAAAATTCAGAAAATTGAAATAACATATATCCTATATGACCATAGTGAAATAGAACTTAAAATCAGCAATAAATGAATCTCTATTAATTGCCCAAATTCATAGAAATTAAAAGACACATAAAACCTTCCTGTACTTAAACATAATGGAAAATGGGACACATTGAAAACTCCGGGAAAGATTAAAAGCAGTCCCGGGAGGGAGATTTATAACTCTAAGCACTTACTTTAAAAAATCAAAAAGAATGCAAATAAATGACTTAATGGTGCTTCTCAAGAATCCAGTAAAACAACAAACTAAGCCCAAATCTAGTGGACGGGAAGAAATGATAAAAATTGCTGTACAAATTAATGAAACAGAAACAAACAAAGCACTGTGAGAAGGAATCAGTAAACCTAAGATCTGGTTCTGTAGAAAATAAACGAGATCAACAGACCCTTGGTACAGTTAGTAAAAGAAAAAAGAGATAACTCATACCAACAGAAACGGAGATGAGTAGGGAAGCCTTACAACAGATAGCAAAACATTCAGAATATAATAACTGTATTTCTAATTTGGGTAACAGCACCTCCTATTCATGCATCAGAAAAATAACTCATCTTTTTGTTGAACTCTGCTTCATGTAGGGAAGGCACTTAGCTTCCCTAAGCACTTCCCACCCACTGTTGACATCTTCATATCCCCTCTTCCCTTCCTCGTGTTGAATGGGTTTCTTGCAACGTATTCTTATATCAGGAACTATCATTTTACTTAAAGTTCTATTTAAATCCCTCATTTATACTTTTTATTATCACCTGTAAAGATGCTCAGTGTCTAAAATTAAAACCTTCAAGTACTTCCAGCATCATTGTACTTAGGAATTATTAATGAATTGATGTTGAAAAAGTAGAAAGTGAAAATCTTGGTGTTTTCAGTCAAGAGGAAGTTTCTTGAAGTAACTATGAGTCAGGAGGCCTCAGTCCCAGGCAGACTTTCCATTTCAGATAGGAGCATCCATAGGATTTAACTATCTTTAAGGACTGCCTTTCCACTCCTTCTTGTTGAATCCACTATTATCTTTTTTAAAGAAAGACTTTGCTTTTCCTGTTTGTTTATATTGAGCCCTGGTCTTCTAGGGGAAAAAAAAAGGATTTCCAGCATGAAAACCTAAATAAGATAATGTTTGAGCTTGAATAGCAGGGTTTTTTGGTTTTGTTTGTTTTTGCTTGGATTTGTTTTATTGAATAAAAAGTACTACAAGATTATAAACAACATAATTTATCACTGTAACATATATGTTTAAATTTTCAACATTGAATAAGTAGAATTATTGTAATTAAATTTCCTCCTCTCTTCATTGGATGGTGCCTTTAAAAGCTGATATCCTGGGTTATTTGTGACTAGAGTTGTGTAGGGATTAAATGATGTTATTATAATACTTGGCCTCGTATACTGTTTTATTGAAAGACTTCTTCTCTGTTGCCAGAATCAGACATTACCAGTGTTCTGTGTGATGCTGGTCTATATGAGTCTTTATATACAAATTGTCTCTGACTCCCTGTCCCGTTACTTTGTAGCTAAGTGGAGAAAACTGAGAAAATATGCTTGATGGAAGCCAAATATCTAAACTTGTTATGTATGAGATTGCTGTGTCTTCTGTATTGTCTTCAACAGCACATCCTTTGTCTTCTCCTTTAAGAGAGTTACTTTCTCCCACTTTAGCATCATGCCCTCATGGCATCAGGTCATGCCACACCCTGTGTTTAATATTCCTTAAATCTGTTCTGTGCTAATCATTCCCATTGCTGCCGTCTCAGGCTAGTGCTTAATCCAATCTTTCACAAGCTACTGTAACAGCTTCTAGGATTTTAAGTTTCAAACCCTGGGCAAATAGCTGAGGTGCCAGCTGAACCTGACCACCAAGTTCTGCCAGCGTCCTGTGGTCCCTACCTGATATAGGGTATGGCTAGCATACTCTACCGTCTACCCTGAACTCTCCAATCCAGGGACTGGACTGCCCTTCACCCAGAAGCTCTTCCCTATATAATCCAGACATTTTGGTTACTCTCATGCCTCTTATACCTTTGACCTCCTGGCTGCTGCACCTGGTTCCCCTCTCTCCCTTCTCTCTTCCCTTCCCCTTACCCACATGGCCCAGCTCAGCCTGGTCATGTTCACTCTGGACTCTCCCAGATGTCCCTGCCTCTGACTCTGCTCTCCCACATATCTACAATAAACTTTCTCCTCCACCACATCTGGGATCAGTCATGTCCTTTCCTTTTTATTTTTTTTTTCATTAACTAAATGCCTTTCTCTACTAATGCAAGCACAAACACAGTTCTTTCTAGAACCTTGATTACTTGATATTGCTTCATTGGATCAGCAGCTCTCTGAATCCATAGTATAGCATTTAAAATATCCTGTATCATCCACATTCTTCTTCAAAAATTGTTTTGTCCATTATTTAAAATTCAAAGTATATGTTATATATATATATATTTTCTCTACCAATATTCCAGAAAGAATTCATATTTATTTTAAAAGTATTAATAACTTTTAGAAATATTAACATTACTCTCAGGTTTGTTAATTTTCCCCTTTGTACACAAGGTCATTGAGGGAATGAACTGAATTTTGATCAAAATTTTATCTCTTGTCACCTACTATAATCAGCATATTCTCAGGTACATAATTATCCCATGTAATGTACTTCCGTGTTTCCATGTATAGGGTTTTCAAATACAATGAAGATATATAAATTATATATAGGCATATATATGTATATATATACACGTAGAGTTAAGTATTACACCAAATGCTGTGCCCCTAAAGATTTCTGGTATATAGGTTGCTGTTGAGATTCCTTCATATAGTGTAAATAAAATATAATATGCTGAGATGGAAGTTAGGGGAATTTTCTCAGCCATTCACTGTGGCTTGGAAGATTCTGTTTTACTTGAACATCCTATACCTCACTTGGCCATAGCTTTTGTAGGCATAAGCCAACTGATCTGAGTTACCACCATGAAGCACTACCTCTCACATGTGAGGCACAGGTCAAGCACACTTAGCCCACTCACCCATCACAAGGACCTTGGAGCTATCAACTCTGTTTTGCAGATTTAGAAGTTCAGACTTCAGAAGGTGAGTAGCACATGCCCAGTCTTGAGGTTTACAGAAGCATGGGGCAGCGTTGAGAACAGAAAGGCTAGGCCACAGCCAGCGTTCCCTTCTACTGCATCCATCTATCATTGAAAACCAGCCACAGACCTCACTCAGTGCAAGAAGTCTACAAGATGAGAGCCAAACCAAGCTAATGCCTTAATCTATGTTGCATTGGCTGCCAAATAAAGCACCTAAAAAGCACATAAAGTACGTTTTCCTTTACTCATCAATATTATGCAAATTTTGCAAAATCTTATATTGCAAATGCATATGCATACATACATACACATAGTTTTGTTTATAGTTTGAGTTTCATTTTCTTATTTGTGTAATTTTACTTATTAAATGTCCTCCTAGTTAGACATTTGTGCACTGCTGCAAGGAAGGACTGGCCTAGAAATGACCACTATGCTGTTTCTGTGAAGCATTTGTGCGCTTTTCTCTCCCGATTTTCTTATGTGTGTTGCTTGTAGGTCGCTCCTTAAAACTGAAAGCTAATTATCATTTATACATACCCATAGTGTCGGAAAAGGAAGGGGAAGGAATCAAGGGATGGGATTTGCTAGGAATCTTTCCTGACATACGTGGTTACCCCGTGGCAGAGGTGGCTCACTGCATGCCTTGTGGCTGCTCATTCATCAGTCACTTTCTTTTACAAGTTTGTCTTTTCTCTTATACACTAAGTTTGCTGCAATACAAATAAACCATGGTGATATGTACCGCTCAGCAGTCTGTTAAGCCATACTGTGAAAGGTGATATTTTCTTCCTGAGGTTGTACAGTGCATTTGAAGTCTATGACAGTTTTTATTATCTTTATTCACATTCTCTAAGTCTGAGTATTTAAAACTCCACCTTGCTACCCAACAGTAATTCCATACAAAGTTCCTATTGCTCTTTCTTGAAAGTTGAGATAATTTGCAACATTGAATCACAATGATGAGTGATCTAATGTCTATCTGATAGTTTAGGGTTCTTATTGTAGATAATTACACCTCTGTGTGTGTGTTTGTATATATGTCTCTATATGTGTCTGTCTGTCTTTGTGTGTGTATGTGTGTTTGTCTGTCAATCAATATGTATGTATATGGGGGTCTGTCTCTGTGCCCGTCTTTGTGTGTATCTGTCTGTCTGTCATCGTGAGAGTGTGTGTGTTTACACAAGTAGACATGGACGATTCTAAGGTGCTGTTCTGTTGGAGCCGCAAATGCTTGTTTGTTAAGAAAATATCACTAAGCCCCAATGCCCCAAGGGTGTGTAGTAAAATGACTGGACTTACAATTCTGTGATGAGTTGTTTTCATTTAATAAAAGTTACAATTGGAGATTGAATTAGCTTTGTAATGCCTCTTAATGATATTGACTGTTAGTAATATTCAGAATAGCATTTCTCTCAGAATCGCCTGCGTTCTTTCTGTCCAAGTCACTGTCAGAGGCAAATGACCATTATTTGATGCATTAGAAAAATTCTTGATATTGAAATTTGAATACCTCTATTGAGATAGTGAAATATCTTCAAGTTCAGTGTCATGTGCAATACCAATGACACTATTTGTGTCTTTCATCCCATAAACATCTGGATACAAAACACCTCTTCCTTGTGCTTACTGAGGAATGAACATCACTGGATGTTCTTCTCATTCTTGGCAGGGGTTTAAAGTGCTTGATTTTCTGATGTAGGAGTGTTTCTATTAAGTAGCTTTGGAATTTAAAAAGAGAAAAAGAAGATAGTTGATTGTTTTTTCTTGCTTCATTAAAAAAAATAAGTAAATATGTAGCCTCTCAGAGGAGCAAAGCCCGGATACATGTTTCTTTATCTTGCAGTTTCACAGAGACATGGTGGCTTAGATGGGTGCATCTAGCTATTGTATTTCAGTTATAAAGTCAAAGAGTTCAAATTCCAAGGAAGTTATCTTCTCACAAGCAATTAGTTCACATCCTGAGCAATGAAAAAAATAACCAGCATTTTGGATGTGATTCATATCCACAAACCTTTGTGGTTTTCTCAGGCTCAGACCTTTCCCTTACGGGAGCTGTTCACATGCTGGCAGGAAGCAGGAGGATGGCCTGTGCTTGAGGCTGACATTTCTGGAAGCATGGGAGCCTCTCCCTATAGCAGTTTCTCCAGCTTCCACTCAGCCCAGGGATCTTTCCTGTTTCTCCATGGTTGCCAGGCACCAACTGGCTCAGACAGTAGAAAATCAGGCTTGCTCTTTTTTTTTATCTTCTTCTTTCTGCTACTCATTTGTGTGTGTGTGTGTGTGTGTGTGTGTGTGTGTGTGTGTGTGTGTGTGTGTAGCACGCACACACACACATGCTTCTGTTTTTCTGCTTCCGAATTAGAGCAATAAAATCTAACTGCTGTCAGGCCTACTCCTATTTTGTTATCAATATACCGGACGAGCAGGTATTTCTGACTTGACTTTTGCTTTGTCTCTGTATTTTCTCCAAAGTTGCACTCTGGGATTTGACTTTTCAGGGATTGTAAAATGAGGCTTCCAACTTTAGGAACACACTCTCTCTAAAAATTCCACATTCACTGTATGTAAAGTATTCTAACTGTTCTGGAATCATATATACCATCCGCACAGGTAGTGGAAATCCAGTTTCAACACCACCCAGATGGCATTTCTTGTTGTTTTGATTGCTCTCTGGAGAAATCTAACAAAAAAAACTAACAAAATGACCCCCATACAAAGGGTTAATGTTGTTGTGTTGGGTAACACGTATCTGTTTCCTTCTATTTTAATTGTAATTTTTTCTGAATTAATTGAAAAACTAGACTATATTGAGATCCAAAATAGTGCAAAAAAAAAAACCCTCAAGAGGAAGCTCAACTCATTTCCTCAAAGTCAATACTTTTGTATAATAAGTCAAGGGCCACGTTCTAGATATCATGTTAGGACAGCATTCGATGGGACAGTATTAAGAAAATGTTGCAAGCATTTGCTCACCCTGTCTATTAAACCTTCAAAATAGTAACATATAATGTGGTCTTTCTAATTATGTGATGCCCAGATAAAATGTATACAAAATTATCATGTACCCTATTATAAGGCTGGTAGCTTTGAGGAGTAGTTTTACTTAACTTCAGATCTGTTGCTATTAACAACATAGGAGATTAACACTGAAACTATAGGTTCAAAGACTGGGAGAACAACATAATTAGTGCTCACCACACTATACACACGGTGATTCTTCCATACTATAAAGATACTCTTCAGAAAAAAGTAGATGGAAAGGAATAGGGGGTGGGCAAAAGGGCCAAATCAAGGCTAAAATGTAAACCTGGTTGGAATGTTTTACATTATATCCGTTTGCGAGCATGTGGGGGGCAGGGAGAGTTGTTCTCACTGCCACTCTGCAGTGCCAATAAAGCCACCTGAATCAAGGACAGAGTCAGGGATTGGCTAACCAGGATTAGATGTAGAGGTGTCAGAGAACTGAGGAAATGGGATAGAAAAGGACAGGAAGACAGCAGGAGGGGCTGAGGTGGACTTCCTGGGCTTTTGGTTTGGGAAAACGTGGAGAGTAGGGCCATTTGATCGACCCGCTGCTGTTCCTTGGATTTATCAGTTTCTGACTCCTGAGTTTTTATTAATATTGGCACGATTCAGGTAAACATTATGTGTGTATCTGTATGTGAGTATGTGTGTGTGTGTATGTGAGAGAGAAAAAGAGAGAGACAGAGACAGAACAATGGAAGGGAGAAAGAATATATTTGTGTTTTTGAGTTATATCTTAGCATCTTGCTCTGATTCTGCCACAGCAGCCAGGGACCTCACCATTCCTTCTCGCTGTAGAAGACACCTGTTGGGGAAGCTGCAGATAAGAAGTACATCAGCAAAAAGATCCACAATCTGTTCCAGGCATCAAGAAATAATTTTCTCCTTATTTTATGTCTCTGATTCCTGTTTGTGTAGAAACCTTCCCCCCACTCAACTGCTGCAGTCTTTGTTGATGTAAATCAATGTACAAGCACCCCACTAGTATGAAAGTTGACAACTGTATTGACTTCCTATTTACCCTTAAAATACCTAGCATATGATGAGAGCGAACTGTTTATTTAGATGCTGAATGTAGCTTTAGAGCATGTATGTCAAGGTTTATATTAGTAGAATTTAACAGATTTGTGCTAGTGTGTTTTCTCCCAACATTTGTCAGAATAATTGATGTATTTGATGTGAAGAATCAAAAAAAAAAATAATCAAGTGTCTGGAGCTAGAAGAAATAGTTAAGTTGGCACAGTGCTTGATTTTCAGAACCTATGTAAAAAGAGCCATGTGTGGTGATACATGCTTGTAATCCCAGAACTGGGGAGGCAGAAACAGATTCCTGGGCCTTACTTGCCAGTCAGCTGGCATATAGCAGTTTCCTGAGAGCTGAAACCTTCAAGGAGGGAGTGTAAGCTCATGAGACCTGGAAGGAGGGGTGGAAGAAGAATGAGGAGGAGAAACAAGGAGAATGAGGAGGAGAAAGGAGAAAAAAAGGAGTGAGAGGAAAGAGGAGGAGGAAGGAGGAGGAGGAGAAAGGAAGATGAAGAAGGAGGATGGAGGAGGAGGAGAGGGAGGAGGAGGAAGAAAAAATTTCATCCTTGAAAAAGTGAATATTTGGAAGTTTCTTGAAGACCATTCCCCAAGCTTACCAAAGAAGCAAATGCCTGTCAGAGGGGGATCCTCAGAGCAGCTGATGTACAAAGATGAAATTCTTGTGCTTTAGGCTGCCAAAAAGCTGTGGAGAGGGCTCCATGGTTGAAGATTTGTCAGTCATCACCCATGTTGGCTTGGGCTATTCCATGATGCAGTTCCTTTGGAGTCATCTGCTGTGTGTAAGTAATCACTCACTACACTCCTGTCAGTAAGCCAATACAAACCAATTGCTTCATCAAGTTGCACACTGGTACCATCATCTCTTTGGTCTGTCGTGAGTTCCCTTTCTGAAGGGATCAGGCATGTATGTGTGTTGCATCTCTCCTGGGAAGCCTATCACATCACACCTGTCTACATAAAACTCCCTTTACTGATGTAGCTACATTGTAAATAGTTTTTCAAAAATAGTGAATCAAAACAAGTATGTTTTGGGTATGTGTGCATTCCTACCCCAGCCTTCCTGGCAGAAAAGCTTGTAATATTGAGACAATAATGGAAACCAATTTCTTCAGTAAGGTATTGGTGTGAGAAGTCTTTCTATCCATGTGTTGCTTTTATTGGTTAATGAATAAATCTGTTTTAGCCAGTGGCCTAGCAGAATAGGGCTAGGCAGGAAAACTAAAGTGAATACTGGGAAAAAGAAGGCAGAGTCAGGGAGAAGCCATGTAGGCCCTCCAGAGACAGATGCTGGAATAACTTTACCCAGTAAGCCACAGCCACGTGGCAACACATAGGTTAATGAAGATGGGTTAGTTTAGGATATAAGAGTTAGCCAGAGATATGCTTAAACTATCGGCCAAACAGTATTGCAATTAATACAGATTTCTGTGTGATTATTTCGGGAATCTGGGCATCCCGTGAAATAAACAAGCAGCCCCCCCTCAACAAAGTATATTTTAGAAGATGGGTACATTCATTGTTTTCACTGATCATTTTGTTTCTATTACATTAAGTCCATATAAACTTAAGATAGAAAATAATGAAAACAAGACAGTATTTATAACTTACTGTGGGATTAAGTGAATGGTTTTAAGCCAAAGTGCTCACTGACTGACAATGTAGAACTCAGTTGTCTTTACTGTAAAAGTGAGAACATGAGGCCCTAAGCTAGATGAGTCACATTTTAATAAAAGAAAATTCCTTGCATTTTGTGTTTGCAAACATATTTTTAAAGAATTACTATTTGGTAGATACTTATTATCAACAACTCCAACAACATAAGAAGAAATAAATGCCATTCCCACATACTGGTAAATAATGAGATGTAGAAGGATGAAATCCATTCCATCATTAAGTAAATATTAATCTCTTTGAGCTTAACTTACTGGAAGTAAGGAAGTTGAATGAAAACCAAAGGTGTTTAAATGATTTTCCATCAGTTTGCTACAAGAGACAGAACATAAAATGAGTCTGTGAAGGAAAAAATGTGAAAATCAGTGCATGTGGAGTTATGTACTTTCAATTTTTTTGTTTGGTTAAAGCAATATTGTTGACTACCTGATATGAAACTCAACAAGAGACTTCCTCTTCCCACATTCCAATCTGCAGCCCTTCATCCTAGCTTTCTTTCCCTTTATAGCTCCAGGGAGTACTGAACATGTTTGATTTCACAGGAAGGGCCCCTCTGGAGTTATGTTCTATGATGACCATGATTCTTCCCCTTTCCCACATTCTCACTATGCTGGTGGTATGGTAAATATTTTCTTTCTCTGGATAAATAAAACTTCTCTTTTACAGCCATAATTCTCCAGGTTCCTTGGTCTCAGCTCTTCATTTAAAAGGTTTCTGTAATCCTATGTTTTATTCATCTCATTGCCGAGTAGATTTCATCATGGAGAAATGTCTTCAATTCTTACATTTTCTTACATTTATCGTCCCTGAGGCTTTTTTCAAGTATGTATTTTTTTATATATTGTATTGTGCATTACTTCGCAGTTTATAAATCATGCACTCGAATAATACGTTTTAAATGGACAAAGTAAAATAGAAATAAAAGCCATAACATTTTCTTCTTATACACACAGCATTTGTCTTTTGTGCCTGTCCAGTGAAAGCACCCTGACTGGAAGCCAATGACACACATCACGCCTGGAACAAGGATTTCTTTCACTATGTTGGTGCACTTCAAGGCTGGTTTCTGTCCCTCCAGCAGCCATAAAAATCCCTGGGTGGCTCTGTGCTCATTTGGCCTTTTCTGTTATTCTTTGTACACCCTCATGCTACCCAGTCCTAAATTCATACACCATCTGTTTCTTCTGTTGGTTTTCACAAAGCCATTGGATTTAATTGGCCATGGCAAGCTGTTTTTAAGATTGCCAGTTCCATTTCATTCATTTAATCAATCACAGGCAGGTCTGAAAACTCAGCCAAAATTCAAAGGTAGGACTAAGGACACAGCTCAGCACATGGTCCTGGCCTCAGAGGTCATGCCTGTGATATCTGGTGTTGCATGCCCAAGGCTAGTACTGACACTCTCATACCCACCTCTAGCCCTACCCAATGTATTAGCATCTTTGCTTGCAAGGAGTACACACCAACATTGTGGTTTGAAAACGTCCTGTATATGAGAATTACCTGGAAGACAGGTTAAGGATTCTGGGTCCTGTTCCTAGAGTTACCAAGACAGTGGGTCAGTGGGTCTTGTGTTATGTTCAAACTTATACTTTTCGTTATGGCTTTTCAAGTGACAGTGACCCTTCTGGTAAGGTGGTCATACTTTAGAAGCCATTGTGCTACACCTTTCTTAACAGTTTAAATTTCCAGTTTTAAGAGCTCTGTACCCTTGTATTTGGGAATGTCCACAGCACCTTCACACACAAACGTGTTGGCCTGCTCGGTGCCCACTAGCAGAGTGTGTAAAAAGAGAAAAATGACTAAATGAATCTTTATGCGTGGTGAATATGCCTGCTGTCTAGATGTGTATGACCAACACCTTTGCTGCTTCCCTGTCTAGGCTTATTCTCTCCCGCACCCTCTGTCCTTCTTGCTCTAAGCTTTTATGTTAACTGAATCTCATTGGAGAAGACAGGCTGCATTTTTCACACTAGGTAACGACTGGTTCTTCTTTGCCAGTATATATCTAAAGGATTTTTTAAAGAGATTTTTTTTTTAAGTCCAGGAACTTATATTGTGTTTCAGTGTCCAAACATTCCCCCCATAATTGAGATCTCTCCTTTGAATTGCATATTGAGTCCTTGCTTCATCCCAAGGAACTAACATGCTCTTTCATTATACTAGAATTTCTTTTTTTTCCTCCGAAGGTCACTTGTTATCCTTATGCAGGATCATCTCGACAATTTCCATATCTATCATCTTTCCCTTGTTACTAAAACAATCTCTTTTTTCTGCTTCTAAAATTATGAACTCAAGGCCTTTGATTAATATGTAATTTAATTTTTAACATTTTTATTATTCTGTATTATTTGTCCTGATCTCATAACAAAAACAACTTGAGATTTTACTTGTTTTCTTAATGTATTAATCTGTTGACTTATAATCTCCCTTTTAAATTCATTGACCAGTTTAATTTATGTTCTTATTAAGACTTTCTACAGAATCTAATAAATTAAATAGGAATGATATGCAAAAAAAGATTTCTTTTCCTCCCTTATTTCCATTTCATTAGGGTCTGATCCTGCTCTTCTGACCTGTTTTTGACAGAGTTGCCACATGCCTCTTCGTCTCTTTATAGTGGGAAGAAAGACTCAATGCACTCTAATGACTGTCACACTGTGTCCTGCCTACTGATACTGACTCATCACCATAAAAAACCAGGGTGTTCCCCCTCTCCCCTTCCCTCATCCCCCCTACTCCCACCTCTACCCCCACCCCCTTGCTTCCAACTATTGCCTGGCGATATTGTTTGCTTCCAACTTCCAGGAGGATCTGTATATGCTTTCTTTGGGTTCACCTTGCTATTTGGCTTCTCTGGGCTTGTGAGCTATAAGCTTAGTGTCCTTTGTTTTATGGCTAGGGTCCACTAATGAGTGAGTACATACCATAATCATATTTCTGGGTTTGGGTTACCTCACTCAGGATAGCGTTTTCTATTTCCATCCATTTGCATGCAAAATTCAAGATGTCATTGTTTTTTTTTTACCACTGAGTAGTATTCTAATGTGTATATATTCCACACTTTCTTGATCCATTCTTCCATTGAGGGGCACCTAGGATGTTTTCAGGTTCTGGCTATTACAAACAATGCTGCTATGAACATAGTTGCACAAATGCTTTTGTAGTATGATTGGACTTCTCTTGGGTATATTCCCAAGAGTGTTATTGCTGGATCCTGAGGTAGGTTGATTCCCAATGTCCTGAGAAACCGCCACACTGATTTCCAAAGTGGTTGCACAAGTTTGCATTCCCACCAGCAAATGGATGAGAGTTCCCCTTACTCCACATCCTCTCCAGCATAGGCAATCGTTGGTGTTTTTGATTTTAGCCATTCTGACAGGTGTAAGATGGTATCTCAACGTTGTTTTGATTTGCATTTCCCTGATGACTAAAGAAGTTGAACATGACCTTAAGTATCTTTTGGCCATTCAAACTTCTTCTGTTGAGAATTCTCTATTCAGATCCTTACCCCATTTTTTAATTGGGGTATTTAGAATTTTAATGTCTAGTTTCTTGAGTTCTTTGTTTATTTTGGAGATCAGACCTTTGTCTGATGTGGGGTCAGTGAAGATCTTCTCCGATTCAGTAGGATGCCTTTTTGTCTTAATGACTGTGTCTTTTGCTTTACAGAAGCTTCTTAGTTTCAGGAGGTCCCATTTGTTCATTGTTGCTCTTATTGTCTGTGCCATTGGGGTTTTACACAAGAAGTGGTCTCTGGTGCCCACTCAAAATAAAGCGAACCCTGTAGGCAGCCTCAGATGTAACTTTGTAGGAATACTATCTTGAAAGCTTTGTTCCCAAGAGCTGCCTTCCTGCTCCTATCTTTTGTTTCCTCCTAATTTGTTATTAAGAACAGCAGTCTCTGTGTCATTAGGACCCATGCTGTGAAGCTTCTTGAAAGACCCCAACCCTAAAAATTAAAGTCACCCATATAGGAAGGTGCTGGGAAAATACAGAATGTGATAAACAAGTTTAGTCCGTTACTTGAACCTTAGTTAGTTCCCTATCCCCCACACCAGGAAACCAACAAGTTGTCAAAACAGGTTGCAGCTGGAGCACTTAGTGAAGAAAAACATGTTTCCTACAGACTTGTGTTTTTCTTAGAATAGGCAGGACTATATTAATTTTGCCCTTGTTGTAACCTTGGTTTGATAGTCTAGACGAATCCTGGATGTACTCATACCCTATATGATAATTCATATTAAACTTGTGCTTTTTGTCTATAAAAACTTGCCTGTTATGATGTTCGGTATGCTCAGTCTCCCGAGGGCTATAGTGCCCGGTTGTACAATCGAGGAATAAAACCTCTTGCTTGTTGCATCTGACGGTCTGGTTATTGAGTCTGGGGCCACTCCATTGAAGACCTCCGCCACGAGGGTCTTTCACTTCTGATATAAGCTTCCTTTCTTCAGTGAAAATTTATCATTTCTCAATTTCATTATTTCTCTGCTTATCTACTAATTTGTGCTCATTATTGGTAGAGGTTACCTTTGTGTACTGACTGTACAACATATATTTACTTCCTCAAAGTTTTCATTCTCAAATCCTTCTCCTCTGCTCTTAATGCACTAACATACAATGTTTTATTTATAGCAAAAAATTAATTAATTGAATCTATTTTAACATAGACTTCCTCAAATATATTTGTGCACTTTAAAAGACTGAACAAGAAGTTTATTTATGGAAGAACAGAGAAAGCCAGGAAAACACTGCATGCAAAAATGTTTAGTCACTGAGATGAATGAATGAGATGAGCTATAATGAGAGGCATTAAATATTCAAATATATTCTAAACACAAAATTCTATTTCTATTCTGATTTTAAATTGGTAAGCATCTTAAGCTCAGCATAAGACAGATCAGTGAGTGATATCGTGTTCATAATCTTTCCACTGTTATTAAGGAAGTTCTTCTGAAGCCCTAGCTGATGGCTAATATTTTTTAGGTGTCGATGTTAAGACACTAAGAAATCTTTTTAAATATAGTAAGAAACTGAGTTCTAATCCTAGTTTTTCCAGTTATAATACATCAAATAAATAAGTTACTTGATAATGTTGTCCTCCTGTTCTACTCCGTAAAATGGAGAAAGAATGTTGTGAGGATAAATTGAGTTGATGTTGTAAATACATTGACTATTCATGACTAACATGCAGTACTTTAGCTTTTTGTTGTTTTGTATCTTACTCATGAGAAGTAAAAAGCAAATTTTTGAAACACCAACTTTCCAGTAAGCATACTCTGTAAGATTTATATATCATGTATTATACCCAACTTATTTTGTTACTCTTCATACAATCATTTTTATGTGAATGAGCAACCACACTCTACCCAGGCAGTCATTAAATGATCTGAGAATTTGAGAGCAATACTTGGAATAATTCCCACTTAATATTATACTTAGTAAACATACCAAAAAGAATTATTTTAAAGGTCAAATATTTAAATATTGAAAATCTTGTGTTTAAGGAAGGAATGGATGAAATAAATGGACAAGAATGCTGAAAAGTTTGGGGTGAGAAAAATATAAATCTACTCCTATATTAATCAACATTTATCTGTTAATATTTTCTTAATGCAAATAATCTATTTCTTATGATCACAGAGCCAGTTGTCACAAGTAAGACAATTTCCGGAATGGATTAAATGTTAAATTCAACAAGCAAGTTGTGTCCTTCAATTTCCAGAGTAGTAAACGTAGTTTTAGTTGAGTCATTTGCAAGTGAGAGACAGCATGTCTATTTTATCCTATATAACTCCTGGAGTGTTCTATTGGCTTGTCCTCCCTAAGATAGGGGAATATTCTATTGTCTTGTACTCCTTATGATAGGATAACTTTTTTAAAAAATTGTTCATTCTTATTTTATGTGTATGGGTGATTTGCCTGCTTGTAAGTGTGAACACCATGTATGTGCCTTGGCCTAGGAGCCCAGAGGCAGGCATAGGAATCTTTGGAGTTGTGCGAGGTTGTGGGTACTTAGAGGCAAACCAGAGTCCTCTGCAAGAGCAGCAAGTGACTTTCACAACTGAGGTCATTCCAGGCTGAGATAGGAGATTTTCCAAGGTTGCCTTAGTAATAAAATATCTACACAACAGCTACCCCAGGGAAAGAAGGGTCATGTCTATACCGCAAGGAATTGTATCCTATTTGCTCTCCAAATTAATGAACTGCTTTTTTTTTTTTTTTTTTTGCTTTGTTTTGCTTTTGTTTTGCTTTGTTTATGTATTAAGGAAATCACAGTGACTGGCAAAGGTCATTTCATTTGTATTTCCACAGCAGAGCAGCGGCAGCAATATATAGCAAGCCAACAGCTAACATCAAATTAAACAGAGAGAAACTCAAAGCGATTCCACTAAAATCAGGAACAAGACAGAGCTGTCCACTCTCCCCATATCTCTTTAATATAGTGCTTGAAGTTCTAGCAATAGCTATAAGACAGAATAAGGAGATCATGGGGATTAGAATTGGAAAGGAAGAAGCCAAACTTTCGTTATTTGCAGATGATATGATAGTGTACATAAGTGACCCCAAAAACTCTACCAAAGAACTTCTACAGCTGATAAATACCTTCAGTGAAGTGTCAGGATACAAAATCAACTCAAAAAAATCAGTAGCCCTCCTATACACAAAGGATAAAGAAACAGAGAGGGAAATCAGAGAAACCTCACCTTTCACGATAGCCACAAATAGCATAAAGTATCTGAGGTAACACTAACCAAGGAAGTGAAAGATCTATTTGACAAGAACTTTAAGACCTTGAAGAAAGAAATTGAAGAGGATAGCAGAAAATGGAAGGATCTCCCATGCTCCTGGATTGGTAGGATCAATATAGTAAAAATGGCAATTCTACCAAAGGCAATCTATAGATTCAATGCAATCCCCATCAAAATCCCAACAAAATTCTTCATAGACCTTGAGAGAACAATAACTTACTTTATATGGAAAAACAAAAAGCCCAGGATAGCCAAAACAATCCTATACAATAAAGGAACTGCCGGAGGTATTACCATCCCTGACTTCAAAATCTATTACAGAGCTGCAGTAATGAAAACAGCTTGGTATTGGCATAAAAACAGAGATGTTGTCCAATGGAATTGAATCGAAGACCTGGATATTAATCCACAAACCTATGAACACCTCGTATTTAACAAAGAGGCTAAAATTATACAATGGAAGAATGAAAGCATTTTTAACAAATGGTGCTGGCATAACTGCATTTTCTGAGGTGCTCAGATTGTTGCACTTTACATAATTCAATAGTCATCTTTTGGAATATTAGTTGCATGAAAATATGAGTGAAAATATTTTCAATTTATATTTGAAAGTATCTCTGGAGCTTGCCTCCCCTCCCCTGTTATCTCTTTCTTCTTTTCCTCCCTGACCTCTTTTTCATAATTTCTTTCCTCTGAGTCCTTTTTTTTCTCTTCCCTTTCCTTCCTTCCTTTCTTCCTTCCTTCCTTCCTTCTTTCCTTCCTTCCTTCCTTCTTCCTTTCTTTTTTTTCTTTCTTTCTTTCTGTTTCTCCTCTTGTCCCTCCCCTTTGGCCTCCATGTTCTGGCTTATTAGAAACCACAGCAACCCGAGGATTGCTACAGTGAAACAGGAGGCTCTGTGATTCTCTGTCTCTCTGTCTCTGTCTCTGTCTCTCTCTCTTTCTCTCTCTCTCTCTCTCTCTCACACACACACACACACAAACACACACACACACACACACACACACACACACACACACACACTACCAATTTTTCTCAAATCTTATGTCCTGGGCCTGTTATGAGAAATAGTACAGCTAATTTTCAGTGTTCTTAAACATGCAGGGAAGAACAGCAACTGGTACCCACAAGTTGACCCTCTTTTGTCTTTAGAGTACTGACATGGATGTGATTTATGACCATTTAAAGTGATCTCAATGGTTTATTTTTAATAGATTTTCAATGTATATCTTGCCAGGCTCTTAAATAATGAGAAAGTACTCTCAGCAGATAGTGTAAGGTACATTCTCCTAATGCTGTAAATTAAATTACAACGTAAGTAATTGCTCTCAATCTTTAACATATAGTTGGCAGAACATATGAATTCAATGTAAATGACTAATATTTTAGGTATTTTTATGGTTCTCTTCCTAAAACTGATTTCATATTTTAAAGACCTCATATTTTATAACAGTTAAAATAAAAATTAAAAGGTGAAATTGTTATAATTATTAAGTATATTACTTCATTGACTTTTCTTGGGTGTTTATGCCAAGATAGGCTACATTACAACTTTTGGTAATCTCAATTTTTTTCTTTTCTTATAATTAAGATGTTGATCATATATACACACATATATATCTATAGTGTTTGTGTATGTGAAAAGCATGTTCAGTATGTCAGCTTTATTGGTAAGAAAGAATTGTTATTCTCATTGATTAAACATGAACAACACTCAAAAATAAAGTTTAATAAATAATAAAAGTACATTTTTAACTGGTGACTTAACTTGGTCCTTTGAATTACAAGCTAAAATTCCACCAATTCACTGTTTTTTATTCAATGTTGGTCTATTTATTTTTTTATTCAAATTTGAGCTAAATCAGCTGTTAAGTCTCTGATAAAAATTGTGTATGATTATTCTTCTTGTTCTGGGTTTTGCAGGAAACCTGACACAGAAATTAGTTATTAAATATTCACAAATTTAATGCTGTTTTGTTGGTGCAATGGGGAAATTTTTATAGTATACTGATGGTTGGGTTTATAATCCAGGATGAAAGTTCCAAGGTCTGACAAGTGTTTGTGCTAAAAGTGTAACTAGCACATCTCCCTTAAATGTGTACCAAAGAATTACCAGAAAGTAACATCAGACCTGGGTAGGAACACAACCGATGGGTTTACAGTTGCGAAGCCCGTATCCTATGCGCTAGCAGACATAATGTTCAATATTGTTGATGGTTGATCTGACTTTCTGGAATGCTCTTAGGAGGAGATGAATAAATGTCTTCAGCCAATGAAAAAGGCAGACACGCAATCAAATATTTTATCATCAATAATTTGTACTGTTAAACTATATTGAGCAGCAGATGAATATTGAATATACCTGATCTGAAGTAGCTTTGTCCTTCAGATCTAGGTCCATAATTGGTGAATTTTCAAATTATTTACACTATCTTTTGTGTCTTTAAAATTTGAATGGATGTTTATAACTGTAAACTTAAGAGTTTCTCTGAGGCTACAGATGACTGACCCAAATATCTAAAGTCATGAAACAGAATTTTCACATATCTAAGTTTTTCTAGTGCTTTTAATGAAAATTGAAAATGACCAAAATCCAAGTCAAAGTCAAAATGAACTACCATATCCAGACTTCATTGATTCTACATGAATATTAAGCTACGCTTCCCTTAATCACATCCTAAATAATATGCATTGTGTAAGCACCTGTTTTTTTTTTCTTAACTTGTTTCAGAATAAATTGACTTTCAAAGTGCTCTCAGGATACTCATGGTCAACTAGTGTTCATTAACATTATATAGATAGTTTTAAGGAGGTAATTTTACATAGAGTGAAATTGACATAGCTTAAAAATATTAATGATTAAACAAATTAGTAATATTTTGTCTCATAAAAAATACTACAAAATATGGAAATTTTCTGTAATGTAAACAATGAGGACTACACTCATTTGGATTATCCAGTTTTCTAAATTTCAACACAAGCCATAAGAGACAGCTTTAGTATGGAGCTAAGGTAATCTGTCTAATTTGGTATAAAGCAAAAGCATAGACAGTAGTTTAACATGTAGTATCATGGTTTGATTACAAAATATGTTGTGTTTTAACACCTAGTCCCCACCTGTTAACACTCCTTTGGGAAGTTTTGGAATCTTTACGAGGCAGATCCTTGTTGGAAGTGAATCATGTGGGTGGGTCTTAAGGTTTTAGAGTGTGGTCCTAGCTCCTGTCTGTCTATAAATACACTGTGACCAGCCAGTCACCTTACACCTCTGCCATCTTATGTCCCCTGTCATGATCAATGGTGTCTTATTTTTAAACTGTAAGCCAAAACCAAAAGAAAGTAGCAACCAAAAACTCTTCTTCCCTCTCTTCTTTCCCAATCTTACTCTGTAGGTTGCACAAGTCTAGTTCAGACGTCCTTGAACTCACTGCAAAGCTCAAGTTCTTCTTGAACACACAGTGAAACTCCTGTCTTGGCCACCAAACATCTAGAAGCATAGTCATAAGTCACCATGTTTAAGCACCACCTCTCTTTTAGTTTTTAGCGGCTTCTTATCAAGTACCTGCTCACAGCACTGTGAAAAGTAGCTAGTATGTAGAGTTCTTACTCCAGTCTTTAAAAATCAAGGAAAAAAATACCAGAATGTGTGCAATGGTGACTCCACATACGACAACAGACACTTGATAATATACACAGGGATGTTGGGGACATCCAAATCTTAGGCTCTAGAATGGGGTCTAACAGGATGCTGTGGATCTCAGCAAAATCTTTTGCTTCTGCTGGACTAGGTTCATCGTTCTAGTGAAAATGACTGATTATTGGTCACCCCAACTCTGAAGTTCTCTTATTCTCAGAACACTTTGCATAGGTAGAGTTTTCTGATGCTTTGTGTCTTTAGTAACAGCAGTAAGTGATAATGGCATTTGAAGAATGACAAAGAAAGTTTTAATTGAACCTTTCTTAAGCCTGCTTAGTAGATGAAGCTAAAAATAGGCACATATTGGCTCATGTTCTTTATTTAATGCTAGTGATGTTTTTATGCTTGTTTGAACATGATGAAAAATGCATATTGAAAACTTGATCTCCCAAGAAATATTTAAAGCAAGTAATTATCAGATATTTATATCCATGTAAGATAAGTTTTGGCAAATCATTTTTTTCATATTGTTTTATTGGCTGACCAACTATTAACCAAGTTTTCTATATCCCAGTGTGGTAACAGTCAAATGGATCAAATGGGTTTTGTCATCAGCAGAACCCTCTGTTTCCTCATTCTGCTCTGTGATTTTTCTATTTATATTTTGAAACTCTGCAACAGAAATTAGAAGTAGAGGAGGCGTTAGATAACCACTGAACACAACAATAACAAATTTTATATACTCTTATTATTTTTAGTGTTTGGGCAATAGGAGGTGTAAATGCTATTGTAGATATTCAAAGTTTCTTATGAAGATTATAGGACAATTGGATTCAATAAAATCTGTTTGCTTCGAATTGAGCATGATGGTACTGGAATCTGGACAGTAAAATAATATGACTATGGGGGGAAAGTACCTTTTGTTCTCCTGTGCTCTCGGAAAAAGAAGTGCCCAAGCCTCTCATCTCCAGAAAGTTTAAATTCCCTTCACAAGGTGCTAAAAATACTTGCTATCATTCTTTGGTCATCTGTCTTAAACCAAAGACTTTTCATGTCTTTCTTGGGGGCCTAACTGTCTAAATTTAGATATTTGAAATGAACTCAAAAGAGACAGGAGAGTAAAGGAGAAGCAAAAATTTACTTTGAAATAAAAATCCTCTCAACCTATCTCTTTATTAATAGAAACTCTTCTTTATGCTCTTGGTTGGAGCCATCCACCATTTCTTAAAGTGTGCTGGTTGTCAGAGGAAGCCCAGTTCAGTACTGAATGGCAGCACTTTCCCCACAGCTTTTTGTCACCAACACTCTGAGGTTGTCCGTGTATGGTCCTTCTAATTTCTTTTTTTAAAATTTATTTAAATAACATTTTTTCCATTTATTTTTCATGCCAACCATTTTCCCCTCCTCCCTTTTCCCCATTCTTTCCCATTTCCCATCTATCCTCTCCCATTCGTGCTGCTTCCATTTCCATTCAGAAAGGAACAGGCCTCCCATGGGCATGCAGAAAGCATGGCGCATCAAGTGCCCGGCTGCACTCTTCCCCTTACATCGAGCCAGTACCAGGTAATCCAGCATGCGGAGCAGGTTAACAAAAGCCAGCTAAGCACCAGCGAGCAATTCTGCTATCACTGTTAGAAGCCTTACTAAGATAGCAAGTTACACAATTGTTGCACACGTGCAGAAAGCCTAGATCAATTTCATTCAGGCTACTTGACTGTTGGTCCAACGTCCATGAGTTCCCAGTATCTCAGGGCAGCTGTTGCTGTTGGTTTCCCTATCATGACCCCCATGGTTGGTACAATTCTTCCTCCTTTGCTTCTACAAGACACTCAGAGTTCAGTATAGTGCTTGGCTGTAGATCTCTGCTTCTGATTCCATACGTTACTGGATAGAGAATCTCTGATGGCAATTAGGGAAGTCACCAATCTGCTTACAGTAGATGGCCATTTCAGGCATCCTCCCTACTATTGCTAGGATTCTTAGTTGGTCTTATCTTTGTAGTATCCTAGGGGTTTTCCTGGCACCAGGATTCTCCATAACCTTGAAATGGGCTCCCCACCAAGAAGTCTCTTTTATTACTCTCTCCCTCCAACTCACCTCCAAACCAACTCCTGCACTCATCTTGCCCAACCAGATACCTCTAGCTCTCATCCCTCCATCCTCCCATCTTCTGCCCACATTTACCCAGGAGATTTTCTACATCCCTTCCTAGGGAAATCCATGCATTCCTCTTTGTGACTTTTATAATTTCTACACTGTATTTTTATCTTACCCAGGGCAGGCAAAATTCAACTCCCAACCTAGTTTCTGATCTCCAGTCTAGCTTAGTTTTTAACAGGAAATTCTTTCTCAAGATGCCCCAAATGATGTGGGATGTCTTCCTATATGTTGTGAATATGTTTTATTACCACTGGTTAATAAAGAAACTGATTTTCAATAGCAGGCAGAATAGAAGCAGGCAGGAAATCAATCCAAGCAGCGATACAGGGAAAGAGATGGCAGAGTCTGAGAGATGCCAACAGCCACCAGAGAAACAAGATGAGATGCAACAAGCCACAAGCATTATGGTAAAATATAGAATACTAAAAATGGGTTAATTTAACTTAAGAGCTAAATAATAATTAGCCTGAACTAATAGGCCAAACAGTCTGTAATTAATATTAAGCCTCAGATTGGTTATTTGTGAACTGGGGGACAGGAGAGAATCCTCCAGTTACAAATGGTATCCAATGTCTGGCATGGATCCTTTAAGGTCTAAAAAAAACTTAAAAAGAAAAAGAGGGCTTCTAGACCTACAAAAATGAGAGACAAGTGCAGCTTTTTAGTAGCTGCATTTTTTTTTCAGATAGGTTTTGTTTGCTGGCTGTATGCAGATGCACAACTCCTTTAAGAGATAGTTTTCTGGTTTGTAATGGCAGCCTGAAGGGCTCTTTTGAAAAGTCCTGCTACAGAGCAGTTACAGTTAAATGGTATTTGTGGGCAGTGGTTTGTTTGTTTGTTTGTTTGTTTGTTTGTTTGTTTGTTTTAAACTAGATAATGGCATAGGTCAGCCATGGCTATGATCCTAGAGTTGGGGCAGGAAGGTGAGGTGAGCATGGCTTCCAGAGCTGGCTGTGAATGTAGCTCTGCCATGTTAGAAAGTCAAACGGGACAGAATCAACAGCCAAAGCCTTGGCTTTGGTCATAGCCATGCTTGCTTAGAATTTTAAAGACTCTCCTGGTCAGGAAATGATTACAGATATACAATAAAGACAGATTCACACAATTAGGCCTCTAAATGGGTCACAATGTGTTTGATAAATATGCATAGGCTTGGGAGAGAGTGGACAAAGAATAGAGAGTAATTTAAAGATAATAAACTGAGATTCTTAAAAAGAAAATAGAGTAATAAAAGTTATAACAAGGTATGTAAAGATGGAAATACACAGCAAATATGGATTATATTACTATTGTTTTTCCTTTCAATTTTTTGACTGTTAATGAACTAACTGCTGATCATTTGATTGTGCGGGCTGCTAGGCTAAACTAGAATAAATGCATCATGACTTCAATATTTGGGTCTAAAGTTACGTTGCTTTGGAAAAGAGGTTCTGCTTTTGTTTTCATAAAAGATGAGAAGCTGTGGATTCCTTTGGTCAAGTAAGACCCCCTGAGAGGTCTCCATGGGAGTGATGATCCATGTGATCCAACTATCAGAACAACCTCAAGGCAGCTGGCTGAGAAGATGTACCCTCACAGACTTCTACAACAAAAATTTAATCATAATTCTAAATATTCTCAGGATCCTAATAAGATTACCAGTGCCCCTAATTAGCAGGAAGTAGTATAGAAAACTCTTTCCAAGTTCCCAAAAATATTGTTTATAAATGTTTGCTTTCATTTAAAGGAGGTTTGTTATAAATGGTTAGTGGTCATAGTCAATATTTTTCTAAAGAAAAAAGGGGGATATAATAGAGAAATGATAAAATGGTAGATTTTTTAAATCTACTTTAACATAAAAGATTACTATTATTAATCTCAAAATACTTTATATTGATATGGATTTTGTTTTATTGATAGAAATTTAACATCAACTTTGTTATACTCTATGTATATTTCTACTCTTGTTTAAGGTATTATGTTTATGCATATCACTTAAAATATAATGTTTAGTTAAGAAATATAAATTAATAGTCATCTATAATAGTCAAACTTATAGGCATATTAGTTAGGTTTTCAAGATATGCAGAGATACATTTCAGATGGATAAGTAATCTTCAAACATTTCAAAGACCTACAGAATGTGCCATTTAAATGTTTTAATAACTTAGACTTTTCTCCAGAGTGAGAAATGTCTGCTCCTGGCATCACCAGTTACTTCAAGAGGATAATGGGCATGGGAGAAACTCCTTATGGAGTTTGCTTTCAATGTGTCAAGGCTAGTCATTTGGGCAAGGAACTTCTCTTGCCTAGACTGTTTGGCAATATGCTATATAAACTGGAAATGCAGGACCCACAAGAAAAATTTGAATTTTCCAAAACAAGGTGGGACAGTCCTTTAGGATTATGATAAATGACAAATTAGATATGAAACTTTAGACTAGAAAGATCAGATATATATTATTTTCTTTAATTTTGTCAAATACAAATAGCCTAAATATTGTCATTGTAAATTTTGCTTGATAATGATTTTATATATGTAATTTTACTGTTACAGTTAAAACCTTCCTTTTGACTAAACAGAAAAAGGGAAATTATTTGGGATGTCTTCTTACATGCTGTGTTTATGTTTTATTACCACTGGCTAATAAAGAAGCAGATTTGACCAATAGCCAGGCAGAGAAGAGCCAGGCAGGAAATCAACCAGAGATAAAGGGAGAAAAATGGTGGAGTCTGAGAGATGCCAGAGAAGCAAGATGAGAGGTAACAAGCCATGAGCTTTGTGGTAAAATTTAGAATAATAGAAATAGGTTCATTTAAGTTGTGAGACCTAGCTAATAATAAGCCTGAGCTAATAGGCCAAACAGTTTGTAATATTATTATATTAAGCCTCAGAGTGGTTATTTGGGAACTGGGGTACAGGAGAGAAACCTACAGTTACATCAAACTGCTGCCTCTGAGTTATATAATGTGACTCTTGTCCCAGAAGAATTCAGTTTCTCACCACCACAAACAACTGGACTTAAGACTTTTGAACACTGTTTGCCTTGTCCTGTGGTAGGACTACTCATGTCTCACTTGGCTTAGCCTTCGGGAGCAGCTTTAACTTCTCTTTCCTTCAGAAAGCTGTGTTTGTCTTCCTCTTCTCCATTTCTCATCTTTCCTTCTGATCCTTTCACTTTCTTTGTAGATTTTAGAGGCTCTTTCTGGCTGGTGATATGGCTCAGCCATTAAAGGTTAGGCTCAAAACCAAAAATACAAGAGGCTCTTCCTGCTTTTATTGGAATACAGTCCATGCTTTCTGTTTTTGACCCCCTTTCTTCCTGTCACTGTACTTGGAAATTTCTAATATTCATCTTGTATGAATATATTCATCTTGTATGAATATATTTTTTTAATTTGTGAGAATTAGATTTTTCCTTCACAAGACAGGAGAGTATTATTGGCTGGGAAATTCTCTTTCCACCTGATATGACTTAGCTGATACTTTAGATGAAATGCAGATAGATTTCTTTTCACATGTTTCTAACTAACAGAAATAAATCTCACTATGTAAGAAGGCTTTCTGCATAAAGGCTGTCATTCAAGAGCCATAGTTTGTATGCTTTGTAATGGTTATTATGAGGAGTTGTTCTTTTTTTTTTTCTTTGTGTAAGTGCTCTGAAAAATGCTCAGGGACACTGACCTTGAATTCTTTAGATACAGAAACTGGCAAGAATATTTCATTTTGTACTATAAAAGACAAATAAACAAAATTCCCTGGGAAAAATGCCCTTCTAGCTAACATCAAAGATCATTTTTGTTTCCCCCTTTTAAAATACTATGACAGTTCCATACATGTATATGATGAATTTGAGTCATTTTCAACTTCCTTTTCCTTTCTCATCTGCTCTCCTTCCTGCTGAACCACTTCTTCCTAACAAGATCTCTCTCTCTACTTCCATGTCTTTTTTTTCTGTGTGACCCACTGGTTTAATTATAGTTGTTTGCAGATGTAGGGATGTGAAGCTATTTACTGGAACACTGGCAGCTTATCGCCTGCTGCAGCCTTGACGAAAATGACATCTCTTCTCCCAGGAACTGATCGCTGACAATATTCTCTTAGGCAGAGGTGAGGCTACATGTATCCCTCCTCAGTTCATGATACAAAGTTGACAGATCCAGTCTTGTGTACATCTTGTGCAGATAACAACAGCTGCTGTGAGCTCATGTCTACAACAGCTACCTCATGTGTGGATGATGTCTTTTGCTGCACATCCCCCCCATCCTCTAACTCTTGAAATCTTTTTTACTCTCTTCTGTGATGTTCCTCAACGACGTGAATGTGCTAATACAGATGATGCTTTAGGGCTTCCTCACTCTGTTATTACTTATTTTCAGTCAGTTTGCAAGTCATTGATATCTGTATTACACTTAGCCACAAAAATAAGAAGTTTCTTTGATGAAGACTGAGGACAATACTAATCTATGTGTATATAAAGAGTATGTAGACAGTTTGAGAACATAACCATTTCAAAACAAAATATTAGATTTCTCTCTAAGACCTATAATCTCCCCAGGTGTGGGTTCTTAACCTGGTTTATAAAACCAAGCATGAGTTCCCTTCTATAGAATAAGTTTCAAATCAAATCAGAAATGGTTGTTTATCCTTAAAACATCCATGCTTCTATTGTATGTAACAGAGGGTATGTTTTTATAGCAGGTCATTACCATACCTCTTAGGATTCACAGCTGAGGAAGACTGTTGATTGCTTTTTTCCTAGAAGCAATCACACTTTTCCGCACTATGGAAGATAGCCTATAAGGAGGAAGGTTAACCAATAGGGAAGATGGTTAGCCAAAATGAAGGAAGGTTATCCAATAGGGAGGAAGGTTAGCTAATAGGGAAGAAGGTTAGCTAATAGGGAGGAAGGTTAGCCAATAGGAAGGAGATTAGACAACAGGGAGAAATCTTCCAGATTGATTGTTTTTCTAGGTCTCGTGACTAAAGAAAGACATCTTCAGCAATAGGACCTTACCAGAAAGTTCTGATAAGAACCACTGACTTAAAAGGTTTAAGTGTAAGAAGTGGACATCTGAATAGATCCTGGGGTCTACAAACAACTAGAACTAAGTCAAGCTATTATCAGCTTAAAAGCAGAGGCTGTTGTTTGTAGTACATGTCTTCTCTGCCTTTCAATTAAACAATACAGAACTCTAATTGTTATGCATATGAACTGAAAGAATAATAACTATTTGAGAAAGCATCTCTTTTATTTAATAACAAATTAGAGAACAAATGTCCTCTTTCTTACTTTACCTGTAGAGATAGCTATTCAAGATGATTATCTGGGATACCTCCTTTGAGACTGGAAACCATTTTTGAGTGTTTATGAATTCCATTTAGTTTAGTATAACTTGAGAAAGGAGAAAGTTAGGAAACTTTTTTTGACCCCCAGTGGCTCAGGTGCAATTGAATTGATGTGTACCCACTTGGAGTAGAACATTTATGTAGTGAATACAATCCAAATCTTTGCTTTAAAAAGCAGGTTTTAAAACTCCAATGAATAACCAGGCAATCTCTCAACAAAGTACCTAGTTAGAAGGACTGGTATAGGGATAATCAAGGTTTTATAATTTTTTGAAGCAAACTTACCTAAGAGAACTAGAGGACAGGAAATTATCAAATTGAGAGCAGAAATCAACAAAATGGAAACAAAGAAAACAATACAAAGAATCAAGGAGACAAAGAGTTTTCCAAAATAACCAAAAGGCACAGAGAGAATATCCAAATTAACAAAATCAGAAATGAAAAGAGGGATATAACAACAGACAGGGAGGAAATACAGAGAATCATCAGGTCATATACTGAAAGCCTATACTCCACAAAATTGGAAAAATTAAAAGAAATTAACAACTTTCTGGATAACTATCACTTACCAAAACTAAATCAAGACCAGATAAGCAAATTAAACAGACCTATAACTTCTGAAGAAATAGAAACAGTCATCAAAGTCTCCCAACCAATAAAAGCCCAGGACCAGATGGTTTCAGCTCAGAATTCTACAATTACCCTGATACCCAAACCACATAAAGGCATTACTAAGAAAGAGAATTACAGAGCAATCTCACTCATGAACTGATGCAAAATACTAAATAAAATACTGGCAAATAGAATCCAAGACACATCAGAACCATCATCCACCATGATCAAGTTGGCTTCATTCCAGAGATGCAGGGATGATTCCACAAATGAAAATCTGTCAACGTAATCGACCATATAAAAATGCTGAAAAATAAAAACCACATTGTCATCTTATTTGATGCTGAAAAAGCTTTTGACAAAATACAACATCCCTTCATGATAAAGGTCTTGGAGAGAGCAGGGATACAAGGAACATACCTAAACATAATAAAGGCAATACATAGCAAGCCAACAGCCAAAATCAAAATAAATGGACAGAAACTCCTAGTGATTCCACTGAAATCAGGAACAAGACAAGGTTATTTATTGTCTCAATATCTATTCAATATAGTTCTTGAGGTCCTACCTACAGCAATAAGACACCAAAAGGAGATCAAGGGGATACAAATCGGAAAAGAAGTCAAACTCTCATGTTTGGTAATGATATGATAGTTTACATAAGAGATCCCAAAAATTCTACCAAATACAACTCATAAACACTTTCAAGTAATGTAGCAGGATACAGGATTAACTCAAAAAAGTCAGTAGCCCTCCTGTACACAGATGATAAAAGGGCTGGGAAAGAAATCAGAGAAACATCACCCTTCACAATAGCCTCAAATAGCATAAAGTATCTCGGAGTAATTCTACCCAAACAAGTGGAAGACTTGTATGAAAAGAACATTAAATCTTTGAAGAAAAAAATTGAAAAGACATCAGAAAGTGGAAAGATCTCCCATGTTCTTGGGTAGGCAAAATTAACATAGTAAAAATGGCAATCTTACCAAAAGCAATCTACAGATTCAATGCAAGGCCCATTAAAATCCCAGCAAAACTGTTCACAGACCTCGAAAGAATGGTATTCAACCGCATGTGGAAAAGCAAAAAACCCAGGATAGCCAAAACAATCCTATATAATAAAAGAACTTTTGGAAGCATCACAATCCCTGACTTCAAACTCTACTACAGAGCTACAGTACTGAAAACAGCCTGATATTGGCATAAGAACAGACAGGAGCACCAATGGAACCGAATCGAAGACTCAGATATTAATCCACACACCCTCGAACACCTGATTTTTGACAAATGGAGAAAAGCATATTTAACAAATGGTGCTTGCATAACTGGATATCAACATGGAGAAGAATGAAAATAGACCCATATCAATCACCATGCACAAAATTCAAGTCCAAATGGATCAAAGACCTCAACATAAAGCCAGCCACACTGAACCTTAGAGAAGAGAAATTTGGAAGTACACATGAATGCATTGGACCAGGAGACCACTTCCTAAATATAACCCAAGCAGCACAGACACTGAAAGAAACAATTAATAAATGGGACCTCCTGAAACTGAAAAGCTTCTGTAAAGCAAAGGACGCAGTCAACAAAACAACAGCCTACAGAATGGGAAAAGATCTTCACTAACCCCACTTCAGACAGAGGTCTGATCTCCAAAATATACAAAGAACACAAGAAATTGGTCCTCAAAAGAACAAATAATCCAATAAAAAAAATGGAGTACAGACCTAAACAGAGAACTCTCAAAAGAGGAATCTAAAATGGCTGAAAGACACTTACAGAAATATTCAACATCCATAGTCATCAGAGAAATGCAAATCAAAACAACTCTGAGATTCCATCTTACACCTGTAAGAATGGCCAAGATCAAAAACACTGATGACAACTCATGCTGGAGAGGCTGTGGAGAAAAGGGAACACTTCTGCATTGCTGGTAGGAATGCAAGCTGGTACAGACCCTTTGGATGTCAGTGTGGTGATTTCTCAGATAATTAGGAAACAACCTTCCTCAAGACCCAGTAATACTACTTTTGGGTATATAGCCAAAGAATGCTGAATCATGATACAAGAACAAGTGCTCAACTATGTTGATAGCAGCATTGTTTGTCATAGCCAGAACCTGGAAACAACCTAAATACCCCTCGACCGAAGAATTGATAAGGAAAATGTGGTACAATTATACAATGGAGTACTACACAGCAGAAAAAAATAATGACATCTTGAATTTTGCAGGAAAATGGATGGAGCTAGGACATTATTTTGAGTAAGGTAACCCAGACACAGAAAGACAATTATCACATGTACTCACTCATAAGTGGTTTTTAAACATAAAGCAAAGAAAACCAGCCTACAAATCACAATCCCAGAGAACTTACACAACAATGAGGACACTAAAAGAGATTTACATAGATCTAATCTACACATGAAGTAGAAAAAGACAAGATCTGCTGAGTAAATAGGGAGCATAGAGGCCTTGGGGGATGGGAGAGGCAGGGAGGGGAGCAGAGAAAAATGTAGAGCTCAATAAAAATGTTTTGTAATTTGAAGACTTTTTTCCCAGAATTTCTACTCATATCTGCTTAAAAATTACTGGGTCAGGCAATAATATTAGATTCCGAGGTACATATAATTTCTACCTAATTAGAAATCTATTCAGATATTTCTGAGAGGAGTATATGTTCAAAAATTTCATCAGAGTTATCATTTCATCACCTCATTAAGTCTCAATTGGTAACAATGTTATATAAAGGAGACAGAAAATAATTAAATTTAGTTATTAATACCTGAGCATAATCCACTTTGATTTTGTAAGAATTAAATATTAAACATCATCTATGAATCATAGTGGTACTTTAAAAATTATGAGGAATAGAATATACATTAAATATCTTCTTTATGAAAACACTAAATATATTCAATGATCATTTAATACCTAAAAATGATTTCATCTTCTCAGTGATATTCATATAATTGTTTACACCTTCTTGCAGCATAATATATCATTTAAAGTTCCCTAATGGAATTTGTAATGATTCCCATTGTGTTAAGTGACGTATTCCTTTTGAGCAAACTGTGCAATAATTATGCACATTCTTTATACCAATTATCTTCCAATAATTGGCATAAAGTATAATTGTGTCTAAAATATACTGTGTATTAAATTAGTATGCACATATAAGAAGAGGATACCAAGTAATCTTCAAAGGAACTAGGGAGCCATACTAGGTTTCAATGCCTTCATTTGACATGTACACACAGATTCACATGTGCTAAAGATTGTATCAGGGGTATTCTTTAGTGTGTGCTTTGGAATTTAATAGTCAATTGATTAATTTGTATTAATCTGATATTTTCATAGAAAATTCCATTCAGAGTCAACTACTAATATGACGTTAATTCCATGTTAAATTCTTCTTTCCAACTTTTCTGGATGTTTCTCAAAGGATAGACTATAACCTGGAAACATCAAGAAGCATATAAGGACATTATCTCAAATGAATGAATTAATAAATCAGTAAATAAATTCCATTATTATAGTAACCTAGCCGTTTCACTGGAGGTGCAGGAACAATGATACAAGGAGTCCACTGAGAACTGCCTGCAGAGGAAAGAGGATGAAGCTTTCCCTGCTGCTCTCTGAAGTTTAGCAGATCTATAGGAGCTAAATGTTTTTCGGGAGATAGGGTGAAGGACTAAGTGTTGTACTTTTTTGGCGCGTGTGGAAAGACACGAGACACGAACGAACCCACGCAAGAAGATTTATTAGAGGGGCGTGCTCACGGGCCCGAGGAAACGTGAGGAGAGGGGGAGGAGAAAGAGAGCGCGGGAATGGCACCTCTAACTTTTAAAGGCCGCGCTGCTCATGCGCAGACGGCTCGCGTAGGTGCGTCAGATGCTGGTGACGCAAATGGCGGGCGACCCAGGCTTTCGCACATGCGCACAGGGGTGAGGCTAGCCACGCATGCGTGAGCATGGGTCACACCCCCAAGAGGCTGCCTTTTTGACCCAGGGGTGGGGCTTCACGGGCAGCCAAATACCAACACTAAGAGACTTATGCATCTGTGTAACTTGAGAAAGTTGGAAGTCAGGTCTCTCTTATAAGTGAGCTTCATGGGTTGAAATGAGGAAAATTACATTTTAAAAGTTGGGACCAATTAGAAAATAGCCAATCTTTTCTCTTTTACAGGTTGTATGGCTAATTCTAAAATAAATAACAAAGCAAAACTCGGAATTATCTTATGTGTTTTAGACAGATAACTTTATTGGATGATTTATACGGACAGATTTATTATAGAGGTAGAGCGATCAATAGAGGTAGAGGATTGTGATAGATAGGCAAGATAGATAGATAGACAGATAGGCAGACAGACAGACAGAAATAAAGTATGAGGATTGGAGGACAGAAGGAGGGAGAGAGAGAAAATGAAAAAAGGATGACAGTTGTCTGTTGTCTAGGCAAAGAAAATATCAGGATTATTTTTAGTAAGAGTTTCAAGATAAATGAAAAAGGAGTGTAATCATGCTTTCAATTCAGAAGAAAAGTGTGATACAGTTTATAAAATGAATCAGCACTTCCAGTCTTATTTGTGTGCATGTATTTAGACAAACATTTACATTAAATAGAACTACACAAACTTAATCAAAAGATATACATGTTTATATATTGAAAAGAAAGAAAGAAAAAGAAAACACAATTCTCAAAATCTAAAAATGGCAAAATGTCTAACTGAAATAGGATGTATATACTTTGATATACCAAGAAGCTGTAGCAACGACAATGGATAAATGATTTTATAGGCAACAGCATGGATGGATCACAAATACATAATGGATATAAAAACAACTATAGAAATTCAAAATTGCTGAATCAAATGCCAGTTAATAGAAAGGGAATGGTGAGGAAACAGAGGATGTTCGTGAAGAATCCGTTTCTACTTTTTCCATGGGTGATGGTTTATTAGCTTTATGAATATTTAGAGGTACAAACACTGATGGATTATGGATTTTAGACATATAACTTACTAAAATGATAATTGTTTAGTATTTTTATCTTTGTATTCTTTTAGACTTCTATGAGGTTTTAATTTATTTAATTTAAAAAATAGTTTTATTTACCTTTCAGTAGAAATCTATTACAATATTTCTGGTCTGACTACTTTTACTCTCAACTTAGGGGGGTACCTTCTCATTTTGTCTTTACAATAGTCATTATTCTAAATGACAATTAAATCTGTAACTGGAAGCTATAATACAAATACAAAGGACGTGTAAGGTAAAAAAGGAAGCAGCAAAATATTAACAAAATGAAATAAAAATAAAATAAAGAATGATAATTTTTTCAAAAGAAGAGTCCTGGCTTGACATTATGATAGAAGGAACCTCCAAGATATCTGAGTTCATTTTTGTTGGATATCTACTGCTGTACATAAAGCCTACTCTTTTTTTTATTGATTTTTATTGAGTTCTACATTTTTCTCTGCTCCCCTCTCTGAATCTCTCCTCCCCTTCAACCCTCTCCGAAGGTCCCCATGTTCCCAATTTCCTCTGGAGATCTTGTCCTTTTCTACTTCCCATGTCGATTAGATCCATGTTTGTCTCTCTTAGGGTCCTCATTGTTGTCTAGGTTCTCTGGGATTGTGATTTGTGGGCTGGTTTTCTTTGCTTTATGTTTTAAAACCACTTATAAGTGAATACATGAGATAATTGTCTTTCTGGGTCTGGATTACCTCACTCAAAATGATGTTTTCTAGCTTCATCCATTTTCTTGCAAAATTCAAGATGTCATTATTTTTTTCCTCTGTGTATTATTCCATTGTGTGAATCCTACCCTTAAGCCTACCTGGTTCCTTGTGAGATTCCCTTGGAGGAACCTAAATTTTCATTTTCAAGTGGTTATCAATTAGAGATTTTGTCTGTGTTAGGGAGGCATTTGTCCACCTCACCATTCGGCTTTAGGACCCCATCTCGTGTAGACCCATGCAGGCCTTGTGCAAACTGCTTCAGTCACTGTGATTTTGTATATCCATGAGTCTTTTGTTGGTTTAGAGGGCCTTCTTTTCTTGTTGTCTTTTATTCCTTCTGCCTCCTTTTCTTCAGGGCTCTCATATCTCTGAGGGGAGGGATTTGGTGGAGACATCATTTAGGACTGAGTGTTCCAAGGCCTTTCACTCTCTAAGTAATATTTGGCAGTGGGTCTCTGTATTTATAGAACTTCTGCTTTAATCAGCATTTAAGAAGGCTTTTAAAAGATACTGCATATATTATATTGGCATCTTTTAAAAGAAAGCAAAAATACAAATGATATTTATTGAAAAGTTTCAACAAATCTATTTTAAAATATTTTTAAAGTATTTAAATATAAGTGAATATGATATAAAGAGTTAGCTTACAAATATATGTCATTTATCTTTAAGTATACCTGAAGCTAGTTTTACTTTAAATAAATACAGAAATATAATAACAAGTATTAAATTTTTTCTTACAAATCTTTTGTGATCCCTACTTATATTTTTTGAAGCTGTTTTCTATGTTTTAGGCAGGCAATATGATATAGTTAAGTCTTTCTTGAGGAATTCTTGCATGTATTTTATTGGAATGTTAAAGAACTCATTAATATTTTTATCTTTGCTGCATGTGAATTCTTATTAGGTTCAAAGGAAGCTGCTTTGCATTCATAAAAGTGATTACATAAAGGAAAGTGGAAAGTCGCTCAATGGTACTCACATAAATGTTAACTTTCAAAACTAATTATGAGCCACAAAAGTTAGTTTTGTGTTTTATGCTATATGAAGATGGGAAAGAATCTAACCCATAAACACTATTATCTATTTATACGCATCTGCCTGCCTGCCTGTCTGTCTACCTCACTACCTACCTGCCACTTATTCATTTTCTTCCTGGCAATAGTTACCTCATATGCTAGAATTTGTTAAAATAACACCTTACAAGTTATTCACCCAAAATAATTACTAAACAACATTCAACTCTAAAAAAGAAATTAATTGTATGTTTTTTGCAAGTCATAAAAATTTTGCCCTCTAAGTCCTTTCATAGTAATTATTTTTAGCTAATCTCAATCATTGAGAAAACGGTTACTAAATATCTACTTACTAGAAGAACAGAGCCTAACACATAGAAGATACCAAGCCACTCATAGTTGAATAGCTGAATGGATATTAAATGAATGAATAAAGAAAACCCAAATATCCTGTGGGCACTGAAGATACACATATCAATCAGTTAGATACAGTATGGAATGGTGGAAGTTATCAGAATGGATAACCACTAGGCTAATAATTGAATATATGGACAGATAATTTTTTTAAAATAAAAATGCATGCCATGCATAATATGCACATAAATTATCTATGTGTCTTTACTGTGCAGCTACTTTGTTTCTGGTACTGTATGTTCCCTATATATTTAGTTTTGGCTGAAAATATGACCCTCAGATCAACTAAGGTGTTTCTTTCAAAAGAATTGTTGGCATATGTATTGATAGGTTAAAGGGTTTTACCATGGCATTTTCCTACATGAGTGTAATATACTGTGAGCATATCCACCCCTAATTTCTCCTCCTTTCTTCTACTCCATTCTTCCACTAGTCTTCTACTTCAGAGATAGCAACACTCCTGTGTTCACATTTTAAATGTTTTTTCACACTAATGAACATCAGATATTATCTGCTTGTTGTTAGTACTAAAATAGAGATATATGATAAAAAAACTTAGTGTCTCACTTAGGTTTTGATATTAGGATTTGTTGTTAATTGCCCTGTATGCCTGGCTTCCTTTGAATTTTTCAACTTTGAATATGTCATAGCAAGTTACAACATGCTTTAAAAGTATGTTGAAGACAAAATAAGCAATGATAAGATATTTAAAAATATGTACTGCAGCAATTCCACGAGAGTTTATAGACTCCTCATGACCTGAATCTCAAGGATAATTCTCCAAAACCCAACCCTTCTCATATATTCTTCCATTGTCAACTTCTAGTCAATTTTGTTTTTAAAAACTTTTGGGAAATTGTGGAGCTAGTGTCATTGTCTATCTTAAATAAGAAGTCATGAATGTAATACTTGGATATTTGAGCCTTTGTAAGAATCTTTAAACAAACTTCAAACTTTATAGTTTCCCCTTTTTCCAACAGACTGGGTCAGTACCTTCCCATTGCAGAAACCAAGAAGAGTCTTCCATGCTCCAGCTTTCCCTTAGCACACTCCAGAGCTCTGTTGATAACACCTCAGCTTCCCAGATTTCCTGCTTCTTAAATTGCAAGGTGGGCACAGGGAGCTTGACCACTCTCCATACCTCGTGTGGCTCCTTAATTCACTAAAACAGCAGCTCGCTGTGAAAATACATGCCATAAAACTCTTGTTTTTAAATATTCAGAGTGAATATTTCAGAATTTATTATCATGTTGCTCAATTGAATACTAATAATATGAACTCTGTGGGATATGACCTAAATTATTCATGGAAGTGGCATTTATAATACATTGCTGGTGAATGTGCTAGGCAGTGTATTTTCACCTAGCAGTATGATGGCTTCTGACTAATCCTCCTTCTCCGGGTAATGTGAAATGAGATGCTCTAGGCACCCTTTTCTTTTAACAACTCCTCTTCTGATATCCACCTTTACAGCAAAGTTTCTCAAATCTATGTCAAACTTCTTGTCTTCGGGGAGCCAATTCACTTGCATCAGACCTTCATAGTTTCACATGAATTGGAAAGGCGGGGAGGCAAGAGGACTTTGCAGAGAGGAGAAAAGAATGTGACATAAATCACCAGCGAGAAGTCAAACACATCCTAACAGGGGTGAGCACAGCCACTCCAGAGCAAAGAAATGAAATGAGTGTACTAAGTGGGTAATTCCTCTTTTTAGGGGAAAATGCTCTGTTTGGTATGAGTTGAAACTCTGCATAAAAACCCATCATTAGAAAGATGCCAAACGTTTTAAATAAAAGTAAAGGTATTAAGGGCAACCAAATCAGGACCCACGAGTAATTTGCAGATGAAGGCATTCTTTCTACACTAGGAAGGCAGCTGTTTAGAAATCTCTTTAGAATTTATGTTCCTAGGTGAGTATTCTTGATCATGTTTTTAAGCACTGTTATTTACACTAGATGAAAAATGTATTTACATTTAACTTGTATATATTCAATGTAAAATGATGGCTTTTATTTCAAAGTTTTTATAAATATATGTCATCTACTTTCTTCAATTCCAAACCTCTGCCCATTGTTACTCTCCCCTTGGCACTCCCATTCTTGCCTAGAGACACAGATTTTGCAAATATCTCTCACTATATATAGAGGTTCACAGCTTGTAGAGCAATCCCATGTTTGTTCCACAGTTTATTTAAAAGTTCAGAGTAAAATGCTCAACTTCAATCATGGGGTGATAAGTCAAGAAGTGGAAGGCTTTGACTTTTCTAAGACAATCCTCGAAGACCTGCCAAAAGAAAACAATTTCAATAGAATTTTTTTATTTTAATGTGCATGTATATAGCGACACCATAAATGTGCCCATTGCCGGCAGGGATCTTAGGAAGGCATCAAGTCATTAGGAAATGGAGTTACAGACGATTGTGAGCTGCCATGTCAGTTCTGAAAGCTCAAACCAAGGTTGTCTGCAAGGTCAGCAAGTGCTTTTAATCACTGAGTCATCTCCCAGCCCTTTGCAACACAGTTTGACCATCATTCCTATGAATAAAAGCAAAGGTGTTGACACTAGAACCCACTGTGATTTCACCCACTGATTTTAAGAGCCATTTTTAGATAGTGATTACCCTGGCTGAATCAGTCATTTCACTTCTTAGAGTTGTTAGATATGATTTTATAAAGCAAGTGTTTCATAGCATCATTATTTATTATTATATATTTTAGAAAGTGCTATGTTTTCAAGAGTAGTAAATGAGGAATTGAACACCACAAATGAAACAGTTCCGAAACGATGGAAAATATTGAAAGTAACAATTTCGGAATTTGAAAATGATCATGGAAGAATATGTCTCAAGTATATAAAATATACAAATGTTATATGGAAAATGAAAATTAGGACTCGACTGTTCTTAAAGGGTAGAAAATGTTGATATTTTAGTTTTATGGTGTGCTACTCTCAAGTTTCTTAGGTGAATATGAAGACACTGAACCCTCAATTAACTCATTGTTAGTACATTGACATAAATGCAGTTTTATTATTTGAAATATATGTGCTTGATGATGTAGGAGAAAAAATACACTAAATCTGATTGAACATCTACCAGTGCTAGACATAGGAGTGATTTAAGTATTTATTTCATTTAACTTTCCTGAAATACTTAATAGTGTTTCTGTTTATTATTTAAGAACTTCTTATAGCGTATTTTGATCATATTCCATTTTCTAACTCCTCCCAGAGCCTCCCCCCATCTTCCTGGCTACACATTTCATGAAAAAGAAAAAAACAAACAACAGCAACAAACAACCAACAAAGAATGCATGGTCTAGTTTTTGTGTTGATGACAGAGCACAGGGCCTGCTCTGATGTGTGATTGACAAACCTAGAGTCACTCCAATGAAGAAAACTGATTTTCCCTTTTCCAGAAGCTTGGATTTGTTTGGCTTGGGCTCATTAATGCAGTGATCTTCTCTGTGGACTCCTATGTGCATCTTCCCTATTGTATATAAAGAAGACTTGGTTTTTGCTTCCTTTGAAATCGACTACCACCTTTGGTTCTTAGAACTTTTCTGTTCTCTCTTCCACATCATCACTAACTCCTGAGGGGAAAGGAGTGACATAGACATCTGAATTAGGACTGAGGATTCCACAATCCTTTCTTCTCTACACATCAATCAGCTATAGGGTTGTAGTTGGATTTTTTGCTCTTTGGGGGACCACCACCAGCTCCAAAGTAAATACAGGGAGATTTATTCTTATTTATGAATGTCCATCCTTGGCTTGTTTCTAGGCAGCTTTTGTTAACTTAAATTACCCAGTCCCCTTTCTTTTCTTCTACATTTTGCCTTTGGGCCTTTTAACTTTCTTTATTCTCTGTTTTTCTTCTTTTCTTACTCTATGGCTGATTGTGTGGCTGGGTGGCTAGATCCTAGCATCCTCCTCTCCTCCTTTTCTCACTCTTAGCTCTTCTTCTGAGCCAGATTTCTCCTCCTATTTATTGCTTCTGCTTGGCAATCCCACCTATCCCTCTCTTCTGCCTAACTATTGGCCAATTAGCTCTTTGTTAGACCAATTAGGTGTTTTATATAAGCAAAGTCACACAGCTTAACAGAGTTAAATAAATGCAACATAAAAGAATGCAACACGTCTTTGCATCAATAAACTAATATTTCACAGGGCTTCTATGTTAATTACTATCTACTGCAAGAAAAAGCTTCTCCGATGAGTGTTGAGTGATGTACTAATCTGTTGGTATAAAAATATGCCATTAGGAGACATTTTCTATAGTTGTATTTTGGTTTTGTTTTATGGCTTTGTTGTATTTTTACTATATCCATTTGATAGAATAATATTAGTATGTTTCCCCCTAGGGTTTATAGCTTATATAACCTTAGGTTCTTGGCCTCATTGGCAGTGTTAGGTACTGGCTCCATCTCATCGAGTAGGCCTTAAATCCAACAATTAGTGGTTAGTTACTCCAATAGCATTCAGTTTTCTATTATACCAATGGGTACAACATGTAGGCATCTTGGTTTTATTTTAGCTCATAATGCTCATAGCTGAATGGAAAATTATAAATACTTTTCTTCTCCACTAGTGTGATAGCATATATAGGACCTTCCGGCACTGTGACTCCTTTAGCCAATAGGGATGAAGCATCCAGCCTGGTATCAGCTAGATTTCTGCATATTCTGTGACATAAATATGTATTTCCAGCAATATGATCTGATTGTCAAGTTGTGGAAGGTAACCAAAAGCCTTACCAATAGTCTATAATGTTTGGTGTGGTCTATTTGAACCCTTTCGCCAACAACTCAAACAGATGTAATTCATTACTGTTACTGGGAATTTTACGAGGCAGCATATATGTCTAGTTTTAATAAAGTTTAAAACAGAATCACACTATTTTATTTGTAGGTGGAAAACCTAATTCTGGAGAGTTAAAACAGCTGTCTTAATATTTAGAAGTCAGAAGTAGAGGTTTACACTGAGGGCTGTGTCACTCAAGTGTTCTACTCTACCCAAACCCTTTCTATCTCACCAAGTGCAATTTCAGAAACAGTTGCAAGAAGGTTTTGTACAAGGACCAGTGGAAACCAGAACCATTAGGTCATAAAGAGAGAAGTGATGGGGCATCAGAACGTTATAATAAATAAGTTTTGCTGACTCAGAACAAAATTTTATCGTAATTATATATTTTGACTGATGATACTTTATAAAATATCAGGCATTCTCTAAAATCAAACCTGATACTTTAATTCACAGTTAAACTTCAGAAATAAACTCTCTTTGTTGCATTGAGAAGAAAAGTGCATGAAGTTCGGCTTAATTATGCTAGTTGGTACCTGGAGGGAACACTCTTGATCTAATATCTGGAAAGATTTCTATTATAATGGAACCCTGCCTTTTAGGACTGATTACTTGGCAATAATAAAGGGTAGAAAAATCACAAATATGCTACAAAAAGTTGCACAGAGCTGTGTTAGATTCTCTAAAATGTGTGTTTGCAGATATTTAGGGTTTATTTTCTTTCTTCTTGTTTATGCCCTGATAATGCTGAAGCAGGCATGTGCAGCCTGCATATAGTGGTTATGTTGAACTTGTCCATACTGGGTTTCATGGTTTAAGTTGATGAGATCGACTGACCAGGTTTCTTCCTCAAGAGTGTGCCAGATTTCATTACAGATGGTTGTGAGCCACCACGTGGTTGCTGGGAACCGAACTCAGAACCTTTTGAAGAACAGGCAGTGATCTTAACTGCTGAGCCATTCACCTTGAACAAGGTAATATCCCTTAGAGAGATACATGCAGTCAAACTCAAGTGTCATCAATGAGGAAAGACAGATATCTCTAAGGAGAAAAACTCAAGAGCTGGGCCTTCCAGTAGTTAACTCCTGCAATGCCTACTTAGGTCTGGGAGAGAGCTCTTCTAATTGATGTGATCTCAAGACTTGGCATTTTCTGGAGACATGAGACACAGAGATGTAAGATCCAAGAATTGAATTTCTCTAGGTATATTTTACATGAGTTGTTTTTTATCTTGTCAACAATCAAGGTGCAACTCAGGGGACCTTATTTAACTCAAGTTTTGTGCTAATTTATCCTTCTCTTCAAAGACACTACCCTTCTCAAAAGGCCCCTTTGAAGCAACACAAAAACTAAGGTTGGATACGTGAAATCTGATGCCATTACATCACCAGTGAAAGAATATAAGAGTGAGTCCAGAGACAAAAGATGGTTCTAAAGTGATGTTACTGTATATTGGGGGGGGGCAATGCTGTGCTTCATGAGTTATTTGTATTTCTCATGGGAAGAGAAGAGTTTCAAACCTCACGAAAGCTTTCAGTGTGAATTATGGATAATTTAATGCATTATTCAGCTTTGTTTCCCTGAAAGAAAATTTGAAAAAAAAAGAGGAACTTGTGAAATTCAGTTACTACATGGGTGTCTTAGGTGTTAATTATATAGGTGATCATAATTAACATGTATGGTTAATGGTGATAAAAGAATAATCAATTTCTTAGGATTTTCTTCGATCCTTTCACCACCTACATAGCCTTCAATCAAAATATATTCACATATGGCTAATAGGACATTTTTCTGTTTTAAAATTATAATCCATAACTATAAATTTCTAGTTTGAGAATATATGCTCCAACTTCTAACTAAAATTATTTAATATGAAAATCCTGGTAGAGGAGGTCTTTATCAAATATCTAATTTGGAAAAAAATTGCAAAGAAAATACTTCTGAATAAATTCGACACAATGTTTAGTTTCCATACAGATTATCTCTAGACTTTTCCATTTCCTAGTAGCTAACCAAAATCTGCAATTGAAACAATTTATAAAATCTGCTTCTGGAAAAAATAGTTTTGAATAATTTTCACCTAATTCTTTTCAGGGGCTTAATTCAATTTATTGGGCTAATTATATCCTGAGATTCAAATGATTTGGTTTTAGCATTGCATGTATTTGATGCACAAAAATCCAAATCATGGGGTAAGTGCTCAATTTAAAAAGGAAAGGAAAAAGTAACCATAATTAAAAGAAACTATTGCTTAGCACAATGAAATGCTGTGTTCAAGAGATATTATTGAAGTTTAATTAATTCAAAAGGCTTTTCTTTGCAAATCTTATTTCCAGTTAGATGCTGTGATAAGGATCTTCTTCTCTACAGGATTCATCATGTTAAGTTAATTCTATTTAGCTGAAGTGTGAATTTCTATACTCAATATAGTTATTCCTGGTCTTTAAAATTAGGCTTGAGTTGGCATTTTCTATAAATGTGTTTTCTTTCTTTTCTATGTGGGGATTTTTGATATGTGCAAAAGCACATCTACTGACTTTCATAAAATATCTGCATTTCTGTAAATTTGGAAAATGGTAGCAAGTCACCTTACTTCAGTAATTAATTACTGGTAATTAATCTAAGAATACGCTTAACATTTTTGTATAATAAATTTACATATATATGTGTATGATGTGAGTGTAAGTGCATGCAACACATGCCATAATGTTCCCCTGCTTTTATTGGATACAAGCTTCCTTGGAAGGTCAGGTTAGACCAATCTTATTGTAGAAGCTAAGGCCAGAGTGTCCTCAGTCATACTAACAGCTTTTATATGACCTATCTTTGTAACAGTTGCAAGTCTATGTCTATGAGGATAGGTGCAGTAAAACTAGCGAGGAAACATCTCGTTCCACTCAACTAAGGGCAAGAACAAATGCTAGAGCAAAATGAATTGTCCCAAATAAAACCACAAGGCAATTGCCATCAGCTAGAAGAATCTGGAAAATCGTTTCTGTGGATATCCTACTACAAATCATAGTGTTTGCCATTTCACCTACAACCTACTCTCCCAGAGATCAGTCTTAGTCACAATCATTTTGCTTTCTTTCTGTGCTCATGAATTTCTTTTCATTTGAAATTCCAGCTGACTTTGTGTTATTTTCAGGACAACCAACCAATATAAACCCTAGATTTATATGCCCTGGCTCTGAGCTCACAGGTGTCTTGCTGGTGATAATCAGAAGTATTTATAACCTTCTCTGTCAAATGTGGCACATTATTACCTGCAAACTGCCAGATGCATTGTTTAAAGTTTCCAGATGGAGCCACGTTCAGCTGCTGTTAGGATAATTTCATGGTACGTGATATCCCATCATTGTTCAGAAATTTTATCTCCAGGTGGCAATGTCTTTTTTATCCAAAGCAGTTCAAGGAAGCCAAGAATGGCTTCCGGAAAGTGCATTGTTACGGTGCTCAGGGATCAAGGGGAAGAGAAAATGCTACCCATTCCTTGGAAAGTAAAGACCACATTTATCCATAGTACAGAATGAGATGGGCCAAGGCTGAGGTTAAAACACGGTCATATTGATCCTCACCACTATGGGATAAAACAATCCTAGATGCTACAGGTGGGCACTCTTATTTTTGAAAAAATTTTTCTCATTCCCTTTTCTCATAGCAATGTTCATCCCATCAGAGGTAGCTTCACTCAACACACTTGGTAATGTAGCCTCTCTTTTTAACATAGAACAGACAGCCCCATTTAATGTTCAATTAAAAACACATTTCTAGTCCTGTGATCATTTTTAAATTAATTTTACTCTACTAAAGCCCTATAAAAATAAAGTACGGGAGGAAAGTATGGACCGCGGACCTATTTGGTGAGCTTCTGAAATATATATCAATAATGTATTCATGTGTTCATCAATAATATATTCAAATGTTCAGGGATTGGTTCATTGATTTCTCATCTTTGAGTGTGATGAGAAATTCTTACAGTTTCTTATTCTTTATAGAGTCTCTAATTTCCAATGAATGTAGTACTTAAATTTTAAGACTTTCAAAGGTGGTAGCAAGCAGAGCTATAATTTAAATCCCTTTTAAAAAATGTGGTCACTGCAAAAGCTAAATCGCACATTAAGAACAATATCCAGGATCTACATGGAAGGGCATATCCTTCCCCCACTGTGTGAGCCTCCTGCCCTGGCTTCCTGGACTGAGGCAGCATCTATAATTAGCCTTGTGGAGATACTCACAGACAACTTTGCAGTGGCTTTCATGAATGCTTATTGCCAAAGTCATGCTCAAATTGTGAAAGCGTGCAGTCGCTGAAAAAGCACATTATGGAAACAGATATCTGGGATTAAGTGGAATATGGGGGAGACACAATTGATCGGTGGTAAAGAAACAGGTGGCGAGAACTAGAATTATGTGGCTGGGAGCTGACAAAAAGAGTCTGTTCATCTGAGTGTCACATACTCTGGAAATCTATTATACAGTCTGGTTAGCCTGAGATCTAGGCTTTTATTCTTCTTCTCTGAGAGCTGCCCCATATGTTCCTGATGCCCCACACGACTTACTTCCCGTTGTTGGGATAGCCTGAGTGAATCTAACCTAATAGCTGTGCTTAAACCCATGTAATGGAACCTCCCCTTGTTCTTTGCTTACAATAAATCTGGTAGCACAATGTGGAAAATGATCTGCTAGGCACAATAAAACCATAGCATTTTATGCTAAGTATTCATGTTTGCTTTTCAGCAGAATTGGAATTTTCAGGCTGGTAAGGGTGAGAGTCAGTACTGCTTACCAGATTCAGGCAAGGAGCCAAGGACAGTAGAATTCTATGCATGTTTGTTCCTTTTCTCTGTTTCCTTCTTCCTCTTCCTTCCTCCTTTCAGTCCTGTTATCATCGTTTCCTTCTCCTCTTCCCTAATTTCTCTGTCTTCTTCCTCCTTTCCTGACCCTAATAATATCGTTGCAGTCAATAGCATATGCATTCAAATTTTGTGCAATTTAAGATACTATACCTAACCATAATTCCTCTAGAAAACAATAGTGCAGAAAAGAGTTAATGCCAGATTGTCTCCATGAGGGGCAATGGTGGATGATTAACAGGTAAACATCACCAAAGTAAAATATGTGTGTGAGTATGCATATATATGTGTGTATGTATACATACATATGAATGTCATAATGAAACCCATTATATTTCACCATATTTTCTAATTGAAAATACTTAGTCTTGTAAAAATAATATAATTTCTGTTTTAGTTTTTATTTTCAAAAGTATTTTACTAAAGAATATTTAAAGCATACATAAATAGACAATAAAATCATGAACATTCACATCCATAGCTACATTTAATAATTAACAACTTTGTCCTAGAGGGGGCTTCAAATAATTAGACTCAAAAATTCTTTGGGTAGCTGGCGAAATGGCTCAGTGGCTCTTCTAGAGAACCTGAGCTTGATTCCTATCACCCATATGGTGTTTCATAGCTGTCTGTACTTGCAGTTCCAGGAAATCTGCCACCTTCTTTATCCTTCAAGGGCACATGATGCACGGACATACACAGAGGCAAAATATCCATACACAGTAAATAAAACAAAGGCAAATTGCTTTATACAAGGTGTGAACTGCAGACACTCTGAGTTCCCCTCAGATGGTCCCCTCTCTTGTTCTCTGGCCTTTGATCCCTCACATACCTTCTGCTTGCCCTAGTCATCCTGCAGAGAGGCTGGTAACCATGCAAGTCTTGGAAATTCCATGAGATTTATCCTAATGCATTTTAGAAGTTAAGAGTATATTGTTATCTATTGTTTGCAGATATTGCCAATGAAGTTTTGATTTTGCTGTCATAACATTTTTGTCATTTTATGGAATTATATGAAGACTTAAATGGGGTTAATTAGAATTTTCAGTAAGAATCAAAAGTGATATATTTCATTTTTATATATCCATACATTTATATCTTTATATTTTGCTTATTTTAATTTCCACATCCCCTTCCACAGTCTTTTTCCTCACAACCAAACAGGCTGACCTCGAACTCACAGAGGATCTGCCTCTCAAGTGCTGGGATTAAAGGAGTGCGCCACCACCACCCGGCCCCCAGTCTGTTTTCATGTCATAAATATTTAATTGCTCTCTTTTATTCTCCTCTTCCCATTTAGATCCTTGTATGCTTTACTTTAGTCCATTTTCTACCTTCATGTCTCTCTCTATTAATATTTTTAGGATATTTCATATTCATAAATTAGCTTGTATATTTCCATGTTTCATTCTTTTAAAATTATTCTCAAGAGCTAATTATTACATATTAATTATGAATATGGGGTAACTCATTCACTACTACCTTTGACATGTGTGCCTGACTTTTTGTAACATATTTGAAGCCCTTGAAATCATTGCAGATACCTGTGAAGAAAATCAGCATATATCTAAGTTCTAGATGTGTATAAAAATTATCTGCAAAGGGAAAAACACTCTTAAAAATCCTAAGATGGTTACTGTACTCTATCATCTTTATATTAAAATTATAGTGACAAGGTCAAAAATTATCTGTAATGAGAAAAATTCTTAAAAATCATAAGACAGTTACTGTTTTCTAACATCTTTATATTAAAATTGTAGTGGCAAGGTCAAAAACTCAACAGAGGCAAGTTATCTTGCAAGAACAACTTATCACTGTAAGTTATAGTAATTAATTTGAAGGCACATTAGTATGTAGCTCACACCTAATCTTTAATTTAGAACTCTGCAATTAAAACAAAATAAGTCATAAGGTATCATTTAAAATTTTTATAGAGAAATAAATCTCTGTAAGGTTTTAAGTTCAGACTAATTAAAAATGGTTTATTCCATTCCTAGGCTAGTCACTGAAACTTAGAATCTACAGAGACATTATGGAGATAATAAGTTTATTGTAAATCAGGGTAAATTGGTGGCTAATTCATAAAATATTTATTAGTCCTGTTGATATTGTGCTGGGCTCCTGGTTGGTCACTTAACAGGAATTGGGGAGGAAGAAATTTCAGTTGAGGAACTGCCTCCATCAGAGAGGTATGTGTGCATTCCTCTGGGGTGTTTTTATTTTTTATTTTTTTGACAAAGGATGGATGTGGAAGAGACCACTCCACGTGGGCAGCGCGGCCTCTGGGGATGTAGTCCTAGGTTTGATGAGAAAGCAGGCTGAGCAAGCCAGGGAAAGCAACTAGTGGGCAGCAGCCCTCCATGGGCTCTGTTCAGTTCATTCCTCCAGTTTTCTGTCTTGAGTTCCTGTGTTAACTTCCCTTCATGATATACTACGATAGCGAATTGTAATAAACCCTTCTCCTCGAGGTTGCTTTTGACATTGATGTTTATCATAGCAACAGAGTAGCAAATTAGGTTATAAATATAATTGAAGTTACCATGTAAGTTCAACTCTGTCTCACTGATTTAATTAAACTTCTCTGTTGCTCATACACTATCTGGGATTGTTTCATGTGTGCTTTTATTTCTACTTTGGCTAGCCAGTATCCAACAGCAACACCCAGACATTAAGTATCAAAATTTGATGTTAAATGAAAGAATAAATTGGAGCTGGGTGGTGATGGCATTCGCTTTGATTCCAGTATTTAGGAGGCAGAGGCAAGCAGATCTCTGTGAGTTGGAGGCCATCCTGGTCTACAAGAGCTAGTTCCAGGACAGAGAAACCCTGCCTTGAAAAAAAAATGAATGAATGAATGAATAAAATTGTAAGAATTTGGAGAGTTACTTGTAATAATTAGCAAATCATTATTTCCTTTAGCTTCGAAACTATTATCACCTCTGTTTTGGCAGCACACTAAGGGCTTGATCGCTGTGTTTCTGTTTTCAGCATTGTTTCAGTTCATAGGATCAAAGCTACGTGTACTCATAGAGTTATCCTACAGGTTTGCTTTAGTGACATAACAACTAAACAGACAGGTTTAATTTCATCATAGTTTCTACTCAAATGAGAAGGAAATTGATCTCTTTTTAATTCGGCTTACTTGATTTCAATAGTTAAACGAGGCAATACTGAGGTCAATTTGCTTCCCGCCTGGAAAACACATGACTAGAAAGCATCTGCTAAAGCCAGCTTTGGAGAGTTTGCAGGAGCAGATTCTTAAGTATTTTGGACTATTGAGAACCATGTATCTTCTGTGCAGGTAAAAATATTTACAACATAAAAATTGGCAAATTCTACAAAAAAAAATTCATGGTCACCCAAGACAACAGTTTTTCAGACCATCACAGAGCATATAGTCTTTTCTATGCCTGTCTTGAGGAAACTTTTACATTGGTATGAGTGTTCATGAAATGAATAAATGTTAGAACTAGCTTGTTAAAGATCAACAAATACCTTCATAGTTCATAATATTCCCAGAGATCATCCTTTGAAACCTCTAAATATTCCTACAATAGTAAAATATACTTGAAATAAGGGCTGGAGAGATGGCCCAGCAGTGAAGAGCACTGGCTGCTCTACCAGAGGACACAGGTTTGCTTCCCAACACCCACATGCCAGCTGACAACTTCTGTAACTCCAATCCCAGGGGACTAGACACTTTTTCTTAACCTCCTTTGGCACTGAATACATGCGGTACACAGACATATACACATTTAAAACACCCATGCACATAAATTAAAAATAAGTAAAATCTCAAAAGGTAAGACAAGGAAAGAAAGTAAACTTTTGTATTAATTAAATGGAACTGTCATTTGGTATTTTGACACACCCGGCTCAAACATGAAAGACAGGAGACACCAGTCATGTAAGGACAGGACACATGTAACCCTAACTCCCAACATTGTTGCGAAGACATGGCATCAATGGTAATGTTTATCTCCCAAAAGCATAAATCTTGCAAATCGCTCTGTTAGAGAAATGAAAGTGTTATTCCTTAATTCCTAATGTCCATGCACAGGGGCAGTGGAGATGTCATGGTGCATGACCAACAAAAAAGGATGTAGAATTACACATATTTACTAAAGGAGGCAGAATGAGTTTGGGGGAATATTCAAGACTATGGCCCTGCAGTATAAGTAAATCAAGACCACTGGGCTTGCTACTTTCAAGATTCCAAATTTTCATAAATCCAAGGTCACAGAATACAAAGATAGTTACAGCATTTGAATATCAGTGTTCTCTAATTTCAAAACAATAACTAGATGCAGACAAATGCATATGACTTGGAGGAAAGAAAGAAGAGAGGATAAAAGAAAAGGAAAGCTAAAAGCCAGCATCCTAAGAACACAAATACAAACGTCCTCAATAAAATGCATGCAAACTGAACTCATTTGCCTTTATGCTATTGACTATGTAGTATCATTTATCATTTTGCAAACCCTAAACCATCCTTGGATCAATGGGATGCATCCTACTTGACACAGAGAATAATCGTTGTAGAACCTGCTGGGTTTAGTTAGCTCATATTTAATTGAGGGCTTTTGTATTTGTTTTACTCAAGAATATTGTCTTGTTTCTTTTCTCCTCTTTCCTCATCATCTTCTTTCTTTTCTACCTGTACATTTGTGTCTGCCTGTACTTTATATTACAGTAACAACAGTGTCATTGAATTTGCCTGGAGGAATTCTTTCTCATTCTAATTTAGTAAATTAATAGACATATTTTGGCTTTAATCTTTAGTAGGATTCAGCTATACAGGCACCTGGTCGTAGAGTGTTCTTTGATGGTGGGTTTTTCATTGTTGTTAATTGAATTTTGTTCTTGCTATTCATCTTTTCAGACATTTTCCTTCATAATGCAATCTTGCAATGGTTCGTGTGTCCAGAATTTTATTTATTTTTCTAGGTTATCAAATTGGTTAACATATAATTACTTTAAATATTTCTGATGATCTTGTTATATTTCTGAGATGTCAATTATAATTTTTCACTTTTATCTCTAATTTTACCTACTTGAGTCTTTTTTATCATTTCCTTGATTATCATCATTGAAGATTTGCTGCTTTTCTTATGTCTTCATTTTTTTCCTTGTTGAGGATATTATTAGCATTGACTCAAACATAAACTGGAAGGTAATCTTATTAGGGGAATTAGAATATAGAGATTCATGTATCTCATAATCTATCAGTCTTTGTCTTATAATAAGAATAGATACAATAAATTTGCTTTCCACTTTGTGCTATTCTCAAAATAAGTGTAGACTTGTTCTTCCAGCCGTTAGACGTCTTTGCCAGCAAAGACTGAACATTTGAAGAGGACTTGGGTTGAACTCACATAGGAAAGAATTAGAAAAGAAAAAAGTATAGAACAGTGGTGTAACATATGGATTGGGATCTTAGCGCTGCTCTGGGAAGAATAAGTTGGAACAACTGATTAACCAGCAATAATTTTTCTGTATGATGTGCAGGAAACAATAGTTGAGCTTACGGAATGTGCACCCCATTGCTTACTAAGGTTTTTGTAATCAATTCAGTCATAAATTATCAGGCTGTAACTAACATCCTCTAGAAAGTGGAGATCTTAATATCTATTAAAGAGACAAAAATGTATATAAAAATCAATCACTGTAATTTTACATTTACTTGTTTGCGCAGGAATTTTTGAGTACCTGATTTTGCAATATATTTGCAGAAACTGGATATAATAATACCATATTTACATTTCTTATATGAATACATAATGATGATACTATTATATTGTTACTACCAAATGGAAAGAAATAGCTAAATAGTGTTATGTCAAGTTAGAAGTTCCTTTTCCATCTAGAACCATGACTACCAGGAACAAACTATCAGATGCCTTCGGTAGGTCTTAGCCTGGACAAGAAGAACATTACAAGACAAAGTGGTAGAAGTAATTGCAATTTTTTCAAATATATTCTCTCTATTGACCTCAGTATTATTAAAATTATTAAGAACAACATGCATAACAGAATTAAATAACATTTTTATGCATCAGTGAAAGTAAATATCAACAAATTAGTCAGATTTTTTGGTGGTTTTTGAATTAAAGTGGGAGGAAAAGGATCACTCACACTGGGAAAGTGAGAGACTATATTTTAAAGATATATTTAAAGATTCTAAAGGAAAATGAAATAGGAAACTGGGGACAAGAACATATTAAATTCCTTGCTAAACAATTTCCACAATTCCCTGAGCTTTTTCTTCTTTAAGGAAATCACTTTCTGCTACTCAATAGCTTGATCACCTTTTTATAAGGTTTGAGAGTAAAACCTTTAGCTTGCTATTTCAAGGAAGACAAAGAACTTTCTACAAGATCTTCCTTCTTATCTGAGAACTGACCTTATTTCTTGGGAATTTTGTTTTCGAATCTGAATAATAGCTCTTAAGGAGTTGTCAATCTTTACAATGACAAATATAATTTTTAATTACTCTAGTTGAGTTCTATGGGTTTGGTTTCATGTCCTTCACCCATGTTTGCATATGTTTGGAGAAAATTCAGAAGCAAAGATACCTTAAACAGCTCTGCCATCATTTCATATCAAGGAGATTGCAATTGATTCCCTAAGGAAAATAGAAAACACACAGTAGTCAGGTATACATGCTTTACTTTCCATGGTTTAATCTGTAAGTAGTCAGCAAAGGTCTGAAATTATTAAATGAATTTTAAAGAAATAAGCAGTATGTTTTAAATTGCTTATATATCTGATCTAAGTAGGCTGGTGAAACCTCACTCTATCTCAGTCCATGCCATTCTTTCCCACTGACACAAAGTTATAAATCTGACCTGCATAGCCATATTTCACATACTGTGCACTCATTCACAGTGCTGTTCCCAATTAACACTTCATGTGTCTTGATTGAGCATTGCTTGTGTAGAAGCCACCCTTCTTTTACAGCTTTTCCATGATGTAATGTTTTATTTAAACTTACTATTCTTTTACTGTGCCGAACTTTTAAATTAATCTTTTTAATTAGATGGGCATGCATTAAAAAATAAAATATATCATTGAGTTTAAATTTATCCTCGTTAAGTTATTTACTGTGATCCCTGCTGATATCTCTCCTGGCTATTATGGGGGAGGCTAATGTATCTCAGCTGTGAAGCATTATTCTATGTTGGTAAACAGCTTTTCAATGGCTAAGATTCATGTAATTCCTTAATTATGACTTGTGTTGAGTGTGTAGAAAGAGACAAATATATTTGCCTTGGTACTCAATTTACTTATTTTACCAATATTCCCTTATTAGAGAGCCCTAATATTTTGATGGTTGTTCTCAGACCAGAAACAATGCTATGTAGGTCAGAAGCTAGTTCTCTCTCTCTTTTTTTCAATAGTTCCCCCCTAGTGTGCCACACCCTATTTTTTAAATGTGCTACATAACTTCAAATATAGTTTAACCTGAATGTGATTCAAAATGAACTTAAATATTAATATATTCAGATACTGAATTATAGAGATGAGCTTGAATAATGTTCTTGCTTCCTAAGTGAGTCTCAGTGAAGTCAAGAGAAATCACCAGAAATAAGATGTGTTTGGGATACAGGTAACCAATGCATGGAAATGTGATAAATTTGGATGAGTCTTTTATTCAGTCCATTATCTGTTCTTGCTTTATTCCTTCTTCCCGCTTTAGCATTGATTGATTTCAATTCTTAGGAAAATACACACAAAACACAAAGTGTGACAGAAATCCAATCCATAATTGAAGGTGGGGGATTTTCTCTCAGGAAGTCATCAGCCACCTATCACATCCTAGTATCAGAAATCTACAGTAGAGTCCTCTGCAGAGCATCATGGACCCACAGAATTGTGACCCAAGAAATAATTTTAATCTTTTCACTTTGCATTTCATGCTCATTTTCTGGCTTTTTTTCATACATTTAATTTTGTACTTGATCTTCCTCCCCTCCCCTGAACTCCTTGTGTCTCTTCTGTCCCATATTCTGGTATCCTAACTCCCATTTCCTTTATACAATGGTCCTTCTTAATTATCAACATGACCCACAAAGTTAATAAGCCATAGGAAGAGTGAGAAAGCTGAGCCAACCCATAAATGGAGCACTTCATATTTCCCTCTACAAACTCTTCAACATTTTATAATTCCCAAGTATTATCTTTTAAAGAGAGGACTCTTAATAAGGTCACTTGAAGATCTGAAGGATTCATGAAAGCATGAATATTTTCTCTAATTCACCATGCATATCTTATTCACTTCTGTGATTTGATGTACCTCATAAAATAAAAATATGACCCAAGACTTAAAATATGAATTGCAAACAACATAAGAATAAAAGACAGCAATAGGCAAGTAACTGTAAATTTATATTGTAGGGTTTTGTTAAACTACCATCTAAATGGTTTTTTTACATTCTCAATCATTTAAATACAACAGTGCTAATGTTGTATTTAACTTCAGATCCTAATACTCCATTTTTAATCAGAATACAAGGTCTTGTATAATTGCAGATGGGACTTTGTGGTTCTAGAGCATAGACGAGGCCTGTCAATGCTAATCTTAAGAAACTGGGTACAAAGTCCTTATCTATCACATTCATCTGCAAATCAGTACATTGAAAAATAAAGGAAAGAAAAAAACCACACCACCTTGAAATGTTCATCTTTTGCTGAGGAGGATTAATTTACCATTCTGTGATTTGGGTGCAGTTTCTTTATTTCTAACAACAGAAATGGAGAGCATGATCTCTCTTGTTTCTACTATGCTTTGGGTCCTTGGTATGATTTGAATCCCAGGAGATAGATCAAGTGTCATCACTACAACTTTTTGTCTTGAATATTGTGAATTTTTCCAGACTTAAGGGAAATGTGTTCCTTTAAAAATAGCAAGACTACCCAATATAGAATTCAGCCTTATGCCACAATGTTAATTTAGCAGCCCTCAAAGACAAACTCACTGTTTTGATTAAGGTGGCAGTGTTGCAGGGGGCCAATTGTTACAGGAGGGCCCGCTTGTTTATCCTGGCAGCCTGGCTATCTTAGACCCAAAATAACCACAGAAAAACTGTATTAATTAAATCACTGCTTGGCCCATTAGCTCTAACTTCTTATTAGCTAACTCTTACATATTAGTTTAACCCATTTCTATTAATCTGTATATCACCACGAGGTCATGGCCTACCTGCAAAGTCTCAACATGTCTGTCTCCGGCAGCGGGCCCATGGCATCTCTCTGACTCTGCCTCCTTTCTCCCAGCATGTCATTTAGTTTTTCCCATCTACCTAAATTCTGTTCTACCCTATCAGGCCAACCCAGTATCTTTACTCATTAACCAATGAAAGCAACATATAGACAGAAGGAGTTACTACAACATTGCAGGATGTTTTTGATTTTAAAATTTTTCTAATCATGCACGTAAGCAAAACTGTGGAGCAAGATTAGTCTATTTTGCATGTCTCCTTAAATGTTCTCTCTTCTTTGCCTAGTTATTGTTCCTGGGAAACTGAGGTCTCCTCTGTAGTTCTTAGTATCACTAATAACATAAATTTAAGAGGACTCGGGAAGGAGCTTGAACAATTTCATTCATGGTTGAGAGTGAAAAAAACAGCACAGACAAAATGGAAATCTGAAAAACTTGAGGAGGAGGGAGATGAACACAAAGTTATGTCTCTTTTTTGTGTTTTTTTCATGACATGGTTTCTGTTTAGCTTTGGTTGTCCTGGAACTAGCTCTGTAGACCAGGCTGACCTCATGCCTGTAAAGTCAGACATTAGGCCAGAGAAATAGTAAGAAAGCCCAGAGTATTAGGGAAAGTTTGATAGAACTTAGGAAAGTCTCTGAAAAAGAGATAAACAAAAGGGAAAGGAGAAACATGTTTTGTGCCAAGCGTGGATCTGCATTCAGGGATCATCTTGTTTCAGACTTTTGAATCTCAGTGTAAAATTATACCAGATGAGAAATGGAAGTAGAGATGGCTCATTCAGAGAAGCACAGACAACCTTGGGGCTGCCAGGTGTCGTTAGATCCAGGAAGATGGAAGACACCCACACGTCTAGCTGGTGCCACTTGGTCTTGATGGGGAGAAGACAACTGCAGGGACACCAGCTACCATTGTGGTGAGGGAATATGTGCTGGGGAAATGGGAGAGAGGGGGGATGCATAGGGGTTCATTTGCTGTAGAGAGAGGCAGATCTGAAGAGTTGAAAGTGATGACAAACAGACTGAAGTAGGTGGCTTGCTTGCCACACAGGGCCATAGTGATTTCTGGACAGAGCTGCTACTGGGGGCCGCATCTGGGTCTGTGGCCCTGCTTCAGCCATAGTCTATGTTGATGTCTATGGCTCCTGTTACTATCAATGGTGCCCAGGGTCTGGGTCACCACCTGTGGCCATGTTGGTGTTCAAGGTCCATGCCACAGCAGAGGACAGATAAAAGACTGGCAAAGGGCAGAGCCAGCTCTGTGACTAAGGATAGGGCCAGCTTTCCAAAACTCAAGGCCGGCTCTTCTCTTCTATGAGGGGAATGATAACAAATCTCCTGTGCTAGGATCATTCAGGTCATTCCTACCCCAGGCCCATTGAGGAGTGGGATTAACTCAACAGAGCCCTCCAACTTCAACACACATGGTTTGCATGGGTCCCTGTAGTAATATGGGCAATGTACATCAACATAGACATCAGCTACACATGGCCACAGACTTAGACACAGCTCTCACTATACCATGGCCCCAGGTGGCCGTGTAGGACACTCAGATTTGGAATGTCCTCTGGTTACTCAGAGTCATCACACCATACACATGCCTCACAAGGGAATGATAAATTTTTCAGAAGGTGGTTATAATTAATCTGATTTAAACCCTACACAGTATATGGATGTGTCAAACCAATACATGGTACCCTGCTCCTATGCCTAACTTCTCTATTTTTCTGTATCAATTATAAAGTAAATTTGAAAATTATAGAGATAAATAGGCCATTAACAATATGTACCAGACATTAAAATAATAAGTGAATAACAGGAAAAATAGAACAAAACTCTGAGTGACTTAGAAGTCAATTTCTTTGAGAAATAGAAGTTTCTGGAAGTGTTGAGAAACAAAAGGAACAATGAACACCTATACCCATGCAGAATTGAATTAGTTTCTTAAAACTTTTTCTCATGAATCAGTAACTGTTTCGGCCAGATACAGACATGAACATGAGAATGAAAGAACTAAGTTAATTACATATAGCTTAGTAGCACTTGTAAACAAAAACAGAAGATACATAGACACGCACAGATTATGATTATATTCTTATGATTATAGATGGGGTTGAATGAGTGGCTCAGTGCTGTGGGACCTTTTTCCGCTCCTTCAGCCAATAGCCTTTGAGATACCAGCCCACTGGGGTGTGGTCTCTTTCTATTTAAAAAACACTGGCAGCCCTCCTCTCGCTCTCTCTTGCTTGGGACTCCTTTCCTGGTAGAGGGCTGTTGTCTAGGACAGTGTTCTGTAAGTTTTTTCCCCTCAAATAAATAACCCTTTTAATAATAATTCCACACTGGTATGGGATTGATTTGTGCTTTAGCTCACCTGGAAAGGATGTAGGCAGAAAATAACTTTGATGTTAAGGCTTGGTGCATGTTTATTCACTTATGTTTTCTATGTTATTGATTTGCGTCCTTTTTGCTTTTCAAGATGTCGTTATTTTTTCTGCTATGTAGTACTCCATTATGTAAATGTACCACATTTTCCTTATCCATTCTTTGTTTGAGGGGCATTTAAGTTGTCCCAGGTTCTAGCTATGACAAACAATGCTGCTATGAACATAGTTGAGCACATGTCCTTGTGGTATGATTGAGCTTTCTTTGGGTATATATACAAAGGTATTGCTGGGTCTCGTGGAAGGTTGTTTCCTAATTTTCTGAGAAGCATTTTCAATGACACATCACTATTTTTCTCTAATTTTATATATTCCAGTAACTGTGAACCAACATCTCATGACAGTTTTAATTTGCATTTTCCCAATGAACATGATGTATGAGAATTCTCCTGTGCTTGCTGCCCACTGTGGGATTGTTGACACAAACATTGTCTGTTCATTGTGATTGTATTCCTTACTAATATTTGGCTCCATTCTAGAGACAAAAATTGTGCAGTATATATCTTTCAAATACTTACTCACTGTATTGCTATACCATTTACTTTAGTTTTCTTTAAAATGTCTCTTGAAATAGATTTTTATTTAGATGAGTCAAGACAAGACTGCTTTGACTTTCTAGTGCTCCATGACAATGATTTTTGGAATATTCTCTGTTTCTGAAGGTCAGAAAGAGATCTTCCTTTTCTTTCACAAGGGCCATGCTTGTGAGTTTGCATTTAGCCTGTGCCGAGTTTTGATCTACTTTGTGTATGGTTTTGCACCGCTGTCCAGCTTTTCTGTCCCTTTTTGTTTGCAATACTAGTTTCCCCCATCATGTTAGTGGTTCATTTGAAAACCAATAGGTCATATAAACACATGTTCTTCATTTCAAAATATCTTTCCACTGCAGTCTTTCCTACATAACAAAATGTTAGTGTGTTTCCTCCAAGCTGGTTCTTTTTACCTTTTGTAGTTATTTGGGCTATCATAAGACTTTTGCATTTTATTTTGAGCCTTAAAATCATTTTGTAGATACTACAAAATTACCAAATGTCTTCTTTGATTTTTAGTAAAATTACGATGAATATATCAGGTTGAAGAGAATGAGTAGTGTAGCAGATTATAGATGGAAATATTTTATTTATCTATTTTACTGTGTTTTCAAGTGAAAGATTAAGGTATTTTTCCTGTACTCGATTTGGGCTGACACAGTTCACAGAGTGAGAAAAATGATGCTGAAAGATGTAGTGATGCTTGCGTGACTTTTATCATCAAGACAAAGAAGGCCAAAAGAGTTCACAGGGAACCTTCTGAGACTGCTTATACGATTCACGGCTGCCTTCAGAACACCATACTGAGCATTCTTTTGCTCCTAGTCTTAAGGAGAAGAGGATAGATGCAATTCCAATGGTAGGCTATTTTATTTGTATTGTTAACTGTATTATTTCTTTGTTTACTATTTTATGTATGTGTATGTGTGCCTGAGTATGCATATGTCTAACAGGTTCTTGGAGGTATCTGTAAAGGACAAAGAGAGCAGCTTTTCTTGAAGAGGGGTACAGGTGGTTGGGAAGCGCCCAAGGAACAAAACTTGGGTCCTGCTGCAAGAGCACTAAGCAGTCTTAATCCCTGCTCCATCAACAGTTCAATTCCTGGCAGCTGTGAAGATGTTTCCTTTAATCTGGTAAAATCTGTTTTGCAGATGTGAACAATCCAAGGCTCTTGAGATGGCAAAACTGCCTAGGCAGACCCAGGAGACATAACTGTTTCCTTACAAGAGGAAGTTGAAGGAAGAATCCAAGTTGAAGGAAGCATAGGAATATATGAGGATAGAATGAAGGTTGGAGGGATGTGCTTTGAAAAATGGGGCAAATTACCAGAGACCAAATATTTCAGAAGTGACTAGAAGTTAAATGAGACGCGGATGGCAAAGCTCTAGTGAAAGATATGTATGATCCTATCATGTTACAGGCACACATAAACACACTGCTGACAAAATCCCAGATCACATTGCTTCATGTGAAAATGAGTGTAGGGTATTTATTCTAAAAAGGCTTCTAATCAAATATTATCTCTTATTTTATCTAAATTCTCATCATTTTAATCGAAATTTTCAGGATAAGAACAATATCAAGACAACTTTAATTTTTGTTTATATTTCTTTTTTTTTTATTTTTCCATTCAAAAATTGATACATCCTCCCCTTCTCCCATTCCCCTCCCGCTCCCCAACTAACCCACCTCTCTTACCCTCCATCCTTAAGAGAGGGCAGTGTATATTTCAATCCTGTGTCTAGCAGAGGTAAAATACTCATTCTTTAGTTCTTGTTGTTGGTTATGTTTATAGATTTTAATGTTGTTTTTATTTTTGGCCATGGTCTAACTCAAGGCCTAGGAATACTGGGCAATATCTCTAACAAAGATCAGCAACTCAGGCCAGGCTGGATGTATTTTTATCTCTTTCCTTAGTACAAGTCATGCTAGGATTTATTGATTTTTGCATCATTTCAATCAATGAACTGTTTAGTGTGGTGTTGTCCTCTGATGTTTATATGTACTATTACATGAATGTTGCCAAACACATTGTTTTATAGACATTTATACTTAATTTAATTTTCTCTTTTTCCCCAGAAATTCAGTAGTAACACAGAACATGAATCATTTAAATCTCTCCTTTATTTATCAGCATTTTTCTATAATCATCTACTTGCTTCTTCATTTTTATCATGTTGTATCCTGTTAAAGTCTTCTCTAAAGAGCTTATTGTTGTAAAATTGAAAGCCCAACACCTCATCATTATCTTCTCTCCCTAATTTAGTTTTGGTTATCAATTCCATTACTAGTTAAAATATAGTTTCTTCTCATTAATATGCTTCCAAAGTTATAAAATTCTCTCACTACTTTTGATACATATACAACATTCATCTACCATTTTATTTTTTATTATTTTATTTTATTCTTTAATTTCTTTATTCTCATTTGACTACATAACAAATTTGCCAAAATTTGAAGATTTTTATGTTTTATTAAATTTTTTTCATATAATATATTTTTATCTTGTTTTCTCCTCCCCCAATTCCTCCTAGGTTCTCTTCACCTTTCTACCCACCCAACTTTATATTCTCTTTATCCCTCTTAAAATAAAAGAAACAAAACAATCAAAAAGAATCAAAAACCTCACAAAACTACAAAAATCAAAAAAATAAGCAAATGACCAACAAGAAAAAAAAGAAAGCAAACCTAAATAAATCAAAAATAAAAGTTTATAAAATACCAACTTCTCCTGTACATGGTCAACCCTGAAATGTGGTTGATATACTTAGTGACATTCCATTGGGGATAACTGCTTTTTCCTTTTCTTACCAGATATCAATTCTGGATAATTTTCCATTAAAGGTAGAACCCTGTATTCTCTTCCTCCTCTCAGTGCTGGTCTTGTATATGTTGTCATGGTATGTGAGTTCATACACGCACCAGTCCTGCTATGTCTGGAAAACACTTTCTTTGGAGTCAACCATTACCTCTGACTCTTTCAGTCTTTCCACCCTCTCTTCTGTATAGGTCTCTGAGCCTTGAGGAGGCAGTTTAAAGAAAATATCCCATTTAAGACTGAAGTCTACAAAGTTCTCACTCTTTGCACATTATTCAATTGTGGGTTTGTGTTAATTCCCATAGACTGAAAAAAAAACTTTAATATTGGTTTGGCAAGGCACTGATTTATGGGTACAGCAACATGATTTAGAATCATTTTATTGGTGTGTTCCTTTGGCACACTAATAGAATAAGTTAGACTTTCCCCTAGGTCCATGACCTATTTTCAGGTTCTTGACCACTTTATCAATGACAGACTCCCTTTCGTGGAATGGCCCTTAATCCCAGTAGAAAACGATTGGTTACTTCCATAAAGTTTATGTCACCATTGCATCAGATTGTCAACATTTCACTGATGTAGGTCTCAGAGGTCGTAGAGGGTAATACTGCTGAGTACTTTGTCCTTTGTTGGCATGCAATGTATCCTCCAGCACCAAGAACACTAATCAGTAGAGATGAAGCTTCCATTTGGGTACATGCTCAATTTCTCCATGTTTGGTCACAGAAGTAAGTAGTGTCTTCAGAAATAGGGCTTTACTATCAGGCTATAAAGAGAAACTAATAGCCTTGTTAATAGCTAGTGATGTCAGGGAGTGTACGGGACCCCTTTGGCTAATGACTCATTGAAATGTAAGCCATACCTGGCTCTACATTTTTTAACATAGTGGCCGAGAATGTCTAGTTATGTCATTATCTCCCCTCCATTTAAATTCCTTTCATATATGCATATATTTTAGGAAACTTCTACAGTTGTAGGCTTCTAAATGGCTTTTCAAATGGTTTTTGTTGTTAGTTGTCCCTCTGCACATGCCCCCATTTCCCTGCCTGTTCATCCCCCTCCCCATAAAATGGGGACATCTTCCTCATTTCTAAGGAGAAATACTTAGGTGGCTTAGGAAACACTGTCCTTTGGAGGCACTAGGGCATTAATACTCCTAGTGCTATTAATATCAAGGTGATTTTCTCTCGACTCTAAGGAAACCTGGTTCCCTGAAAAACTCACTCTTCAATCACATAGCCAGTCCTACAGAGAGTGAGTAAAAGAAAACCTCCATATAGCTTTCAAGAACCTCATGTACTTACTCACTATCCTCTGTTATTCTTTTCTTGAATTGTAACTTTTATATATTCATTCAGTGAGATCAGCACACTTTGCTTATGGTAGACCTCCTTGGTATATTGTTAGAATGATGTACCTATGCAAAGACTTTAACTGAGCAAGGTTTCTAGGGCCAAAGGATTATAATTTTGACTTCCAGTATGTATTTTCTAAAAATCACTACATTGCGTTTGTGTCAAGTTCTATTGATGCTCATAGGAAGAAAGTATGTTCAGAACCAGTTACTCCTTCATGGCCACAGTAAAATTCCCTCAGCTGGATGATGGTAATCCTGAAATTAATATATTATATTACCATAATATTCCCTCACTTATGATTTTAGTATTATAATCAACCTTTCAATGGTTCACTTTATGATGTGCCTTTTGATTTAGCTAAATTTAAATTTCTATACAAATAAACACATTTTCTTTTCCCTCAACATTTTATCCCTTTATTTCTTATGTCAGTAAATAGTATCCTCAACTAGATCAAGATAAGTGCATGAAGGACAGTTTACAACTCAGCCTTACAATTCTCACTGTGGTAGGCAGAATTATGCCCTCTCCCGATGGCATGGGCTGCTCTTTGGCACCTCTCAGTACACTCTCTTGTGACAGATTATTCTTCAATAATTCCTCAAAATCCTCAAGAAAGATTTGAAGACATCATTAACCTCCTTTCTTGAGATGGAAAGATTATTCTGAATAATCTACTTGGGTGCATTAACATAAATAATATTTCTGATAGGAAGGAAGCACGTCAAGAAGTAGAAGTCAGGAAGAAAAGAAAACTTGAAGATGCCGTGCAGGTAGATTAGGGAACAAAGAGAGGCAATGAGTGCCGGTGGCTGCCACCAGTGGAAAAAGGCAGGTGAACAAATGCTTCCTAGAGCCCGCAGAAGGGGCACAGCCCTGTAAACTCACCTCCAGAATGGAAACCCATGGAATTTACATTATTTTAAGGCAGTGAGCTTGTAGTAGTTTATAATAGCAGCAACAGGAAATGAATGTAATCATTATTCCACTTCCTGTGAAAACTTGTCTCATCCTACTTATTCCTTATCCTGCCACTGAATCTTACACACTTTGGCTCCAGGGCTATTGCTAGGCCATTTTGCTTAGTTGCCCATTGCAAATGCCTCATGCAGTGGAGCCTTCTTCTGTCTAAACCACCTCATTTATGCTTCAATAACTGGCTGACAATTGCATTCCAGTCACAGCATTCTCTGTGTGAACCCCCTCTAATAGATTCAAGTATTTTCAGAGCAATGATGAATCTTTTAACACACAACCCCTTCTGCTCCTGGAGTTTCTTACTTCTGCTGTATACCCCACCACCCTGCTCTTGGGCTTTCTTGACAAGCACCACCCTGGCACATCTGCAGTGTGCCCCATATATGCTATTCTCTGCTTTCCTTCTACACCCAGGTGAATGGAAGTGCAATTTTATTATTAACAGGGAGATCTAATTAATTCAATTACAGAAAATTAGAATTTGGACAAAAGTGCACATACATTTGCTTTGTGAGAACTTCTCAAAGGGTAAATATTTTCATCTACCAACAGCATGTTAAACATTTCATCCAATATTTTCCTGCATATCTTCAGAGGTTAGAAGGGATGCATTTTCAAAATGAAACAAATTAAGTTGTCACATTCTCTCAAAGTTATCTATTTGCAGGCCTGCTTAGAAAATATTTGTATGTCTCACCACACGCTATTCAGCTGGAATTCTCGGGTGCCACCTCTATGCTTGTGTACTGACTTAACCAAAGCTTCCCAGAAATAAAGCTCACTTTTCTTAATGTTTGAAGACTTGAGGAAAACACAGTCTTTTTCAAAATTGTATCCTAAAACTTCTGATTATACATAGAGAGAATAAACATAAGGGTTGGAAAAGAACTGTTTCATAAGATTATGTACATAGAGAGGTCAGAATAATGTAAGGTTTAGAAAAATGAGGGAAATATTCCAAAAGTATCTGTTTCTGAATAGAGCTCACAGTTTTACTAAATAAATAAATAAATAATAGGTTAACTGAATCCACCAAAAGGCAAAATTAATACATAAATGCAGAAACACTGATATGCATGCAGAGATCTGCTTACATTTTATTTTATTGGTATGAATGTAAGTGTTTACATGGAATGGAGGGATAGCAGGACTCTGGGCAAATGAGAAAGCAGTGATGTACATATAAATATGTATATATACATACATATACATGAAAGTGGAATTGGTAACTTTTGGGGAAAAGAAATCAACAAGATAAAGTGAGTAAAATGGGGTCAACAAATATGAGCAAAGTAATATAATATGTATGTACAGAAATGTCATACTGAAATTATTCTGTGCAATATAAAAATATTTCAATCAAAAAGGTAGGATTTGCCCAGTGATTAAAGAATGGAAATTCTATTAAAAGTGTTAACATAGAATGAATCTGGATTTTCTGACTTTAATGAACAAATTCTAGTCACATTTACTAGAACAGGCAGTATGAAAAAAAAACTGAAATTTGAAATATTGGTGAGAAAAAAATGCTGTTAAATATTTAAAACTTCTTTAGAAAAACATTGGTATAACATCATAAGCATCCTTTTTACTGCTTTGTGGTGGTGGTGGTAACAATGTGGGGTAACAATTAAAACTACAGATGGTGGAGTTATGGCCCCCAAATCTAGAGATCAATTCCCAGCTTTGTGCTCTTGGATAAGCTTCTATCCTGAGAGTGGATGGGAGAATCAAATAACACTTCCAAAGCCCTCTGAACATTGTCTCCTTCCAAGTGACACAAAGTGTAAGACATTTTCTCTTTGTTTCCCATACTCACTTGTGACCCCTTTAAGTATTATTGCCTCACCCCCTTTTCTTCTCCTACCCCATCCTTCTTGTTCTCACCCCGTTCCACCTCCTCTTCCTCCTTCCCCTCACCCTTGCCATTTCCCCTCCTCCTCTTTCATTCTGTAGCTCTTTTGATGAAGAAAGCGAAGGTTCAGATGAGGAATCAGATGGCCCTGACTTTCTGCTACTGTGACAGGCTAAGAGATACGATTATTTTGCAAAGTGAACTAGACATGCTGGGTACAGATGATCATACACTCCGGTGTGGCATCACAAACTCTGCATTTGACAAATGAAATTTCATATGCACTGGAGATTTACAAGGGAAATGCTGCTGAGATTTATAGCTGCTAGAAACCTAAAAATGAAACTCTTTTTTTTTTTCCTCTTCAGAAGTATCTAATGAAAGGAAATTCTTCTACATCTAAATCAAATGCCAGCCATTTAACCTGAGCCTGTTGAGCAATGTGGTCTGTCAGCTCAGAAGAATCTGCACAGTTTTTGACACCTAAGAACAAAATATTTTAACTTTGGGTAAGTACAGTTGCATTAGTAAAGAGAGTTTTATGATCTAAAACATTAGGCTTGTCAGTAGTTTTTAGGAATCATAATTTACTGGTTCATGGAAAATAACTTTTAAAAAATACCACCTACTGGAGTTTATGAGGAGAAATAACAGAACTGGAAATCAATTCTCAAATTTACAGTAAGGGTGCAAATTACCATCATGAAGTTTCCTGCATTTAATTTTAAAGATGCCCTCTCCAGACACCCAGGGAAAGCAACACAGTTAAAGAGGAAGTGAGAACAACTTCAGCTATCCATCCCGGACTGTGGACCATGAGTGGACAGTGGCCTGTGGTCATTTTCAGATCCCAAATCCTTAATAACACAACTACTTTCCCATATATGTCCTTTGAACACCATTTTATGTAAATGATAGTGTTCAACTTTTTCAACTTTTTAATTATTGTGAAAATCATGAGCACTAGAGCTGCTAGGAAGGAATGTTCACAAGTGACAACTTGTATTTCTGAGATATTAAAGAACAGAAACCTAAAATGTATGGTAATTAATATGCACTAACACCGGAATGTGCCAGTCTGATTTGGAAAGGGAATAGAATATAACGGAATAGTCAACAGTTTCCCTGCCCTTGTTCATTCCTTCTCTGAGCGGTAATGAAAGTAGCAAGTGGTGAATGAATTCTTCTAAAATATTTTTACAGCTATAAATACACTCTCACACACTCAGTAGAGTTTGATTGATTGTTTCAAAGTATTACGTAAACTCTAGCATTGTGACTATGTCTTTCCATTATGAGCTTTTTAAAAACATAAGCACTCTGCCTCTGAGAACTGTTCAAAATAATACATTGATTTAATTAGTTCATTCATTTAAACTCCATTGATGCTTAACAAAAATATATGAATTACCTATGATGGATAAATGATGGTAGTTTTGTGCTTAAAACTATGATGATCTGGAGGATGAGGATGCCAGAGGATGAGAAGGCAGGAGGATGATATGGCATAGGATTTATCAACCATCCTTGGCAATAGCTGCTCTTACATTTCCATGTATTTTATATGGAAATACATTTCTGAATTCTCTGCATCATTGTTCTATTTTCTTTTTCTCTTCAGTACAGCACAATTCTTTATCTAACTTTAAACATAATTGATATGTATAAATTAATATTTCTTCTCATTTTAATATGTTCTTTACTAATTGGTAATGTTTATATTTCCATGTTATTTTTAGAATTAACCTGTTAATTTTTAAAGATGAATACTAGAACATTTACTGATGTAGCAATATCTTTTACCTATTAAGATATCATATCTTTTCTTTAATTTAAAAATGATTTATGTACATATCAATGTTATTTTATGCTTTTTAATGAAATTTATTTCTAAAGATCTGTAAATCTATTGTTTTTCTATTACTCTTTAAATTGTGGTTTCTTTCATTGTCTATAGAGCACTGATATAATGAATCTAATTTTAATATGATTTAAAAGTTTTATTCAATATTATAAGCCTTAGAAGCAAGAAAACTACTATTTTATTACTCTATCAGATAAGTAGAATTTTGTTAAAATACACAGACAAAATGGAGAACATTTGGATTGCTGAAACTAGCTCACCATTATAACTCATAGTACCTTCATTAGAAATACTTATTTTGATATTAATAGTGATGCCATGCCTAGGTATATGGCCTTCTAAAATGTGGTCATATTGTACTTAATATATGATTATTATATTTTATATGTAGGATTTTATAAAAACATAAGAGCAAACTGCCTGAGTTAAAATAATTGAGGAAGTAATGGAATAATTGAAAATTTTCTGATGTGGATACTGAGAGTATTTAGACCCACTGGTGCTCTGGAACATGTTGAAGAGCTGTGTTGCACTCACATCTTTCAGGCCTGCAAGTGTGATAGCCATCCACGGAGAAGACCTCAGGGAAATGCAACACATCACAGATGCTCTCATCATGTGACTACACAGGTGCTCTACGTTTTACAAAACGGAATCTCATTTATCTTACCCAATCTTGATTTCTTAATTAATGAGTATAAATAAATTATAAGTATTATCTTCATGCTTGTTCTATTAGAAAGCAGCAACTGTCAATAAAAGGACTTTTAAGAGTTATTTTACTACCTCCCTGTACAATCACTAAAATAATCAATGCAATTTTTTCAAAAGTGTAGAAAGTTCCCTTAGCCAATTTTCTTTTCTTGTTTTTTTAATAAAATATTCATTTATTTTACATGTAGACTAAAGTTTCAACTCCCTCCATTCCTCCCATTTCCCCCTCCCCAACCTTTCCTCTGCATGCCTCTTCCCAATCCACTACACCTCTGTTTCTGTTCAGGAAAAGGGCAGGCCTCTCATGGGTGTCAACAAAGAATAGCATATCAAGATGATGTCATAGGACTAAATTCCTCCCCTTGTAGTAAGGCTTGATAAAACAACCCAGTATGAGAAGGGATTCCCAAAAGCCAGCCAAATCATCAGGGACAGGCACAGCTCCTACTGCTATGAGTCCCACAAGCAGACCTAGCTATACAAACGTAACACAGATCTAGAGGGCCTAGGTCGGTCCCATAAGGGTTGCTTAGCTGTCACTCCAGAGTCTGTGAGCTCCTGTGTCCCCAGGTTAGATGTCTCTGTGAGTTCCCATAAGATGACCTTGACCTCCTGGTTCATACAATCCTTCCTTGCTCTCTTCAACAGGTTTCCAAGAGTTCAATCCAGTGCTTGGCTGTGGATCTTTGCATATGCTTCCACTAGTTACTGGAGGAAGGTTCTCTGATGACAATTAGGGTAGTCACCAATCTGATACAAACTGTCAGTTCGGATAACCTATTCACTATTGCTGGGAGTCTTAGCTGGAGTCATCCTTGTATATTTGTGGGAGATTCTTTTGCACAGATTTCTACCTGACCCCACAATGCACCCCCCAATGAGGCATCTCTTTCATTACTCTCCCCGTCTACCTCAACCCCAACCTAATCCCTCATGTTCCAATCCCCATCCTCTCCCAGTTTACCCAGGGGATATTTTCTATTTTTCCTTCCAGGGGAAATCAATACTTCCATCTTTGGGCCCTCCTTATTACCTAGCTTCTCTGTGGCTGTGAATTGTAGAATGGCTATCCTTTACAGTTAAAATCTACTTATGAGTGAGTACATACTATGTTTGTCTTTCTGGGTCTGGGTTACCTCATCCAGGATGAGTTTTCTAGTTCCATTCAGTTGCCTTGACTTCCTTGGCATTCTTTAAGGGATTTATTGATTTCTTTCAGTTTTTGTCATTTCCTTGATTTCTTTAAGGGAAATTTTCATTTCCTCTTTATGGGCCTCTATCGTCTTCATAAACTTACTTTAAAGATTGTTTCCTTGGGCTTCAGCTGCATTGAAGTATTCATGTCCCACTGTCATAGGATTGCTGGGTTTTGGTCACTCATCTGTTCTTTTGACTGGTGAGAGCTGTACCTGTGACTATGGAGTCTGAGGGGAAGGGCTAGTCAAAGGATGATAAGGTGGGTGGGATTGGGTGGCAGATTAGATCTCAGGGGAACAGAACCCAGTGGGTGGCAGGAATGGCAGTCCAGCTGGCAGGCATGGCTCTCACCTGTTTGCCTGCTCTTACTCAATTTTCTTGATGTCTAGATTTTTATTTGTGTGTGTACATGCGTGTGTGTGTGTGTGTGTGTGTGTGTGTAGTGTGGTACTGTTGTTGCATAGTCACATGTTTGTGCAAACAGGTGCGTGAACCTATGAACAAACATACTTAAGGAGAACAGAAGGTGTCCTGCTCTATTATTCTCTAATTTATTCCTTTAAAACGGTGGTTCTCAACCTTCCTAATGCTGCAACCCTTTAATACAGTTCCTCATGTTGTGCTGAGCCCCAACCATAAAATTATTTTGCTGCTACTTCATAACTGTAATTTTGCTATTGACTTGAATAATAATGTAAATATAAGGTATGCATATGTAATATCTGATATGTGACCCATGTGAACCCCCAAAGGGGTTGTAATCTCCAAGTTGAGAACAACTTCTTTATAACACAAATTCTCACATAACCCAGACCTAGGCTTTTGGACAGAAAGTTCCAGCAATGCTCCAGTCTCCATTCCCCGAAGCCCTGGGGTAAAGGTGGACACACAGTCACGCACAGCCTTCTACATGGCTGCTGTGAAAAGAACTCAAACCCTTATGCATGTGCAGCAATGGTCTCATCCACTGCGTCATATCCCAGGCTCCATTATTATTATTTTGAAAATTCATTCTGCAGCAATATTCTATAGACAATATGGACAAGTTATAGTTTACATGGTCTGGATGATTTTTAGTTTTGTGTGGATGAATTTTTTAGTTAGGTTTACAAATTTTAAGAGCTAAAGAATGAGCTAATATTTGGAAATCAGAGTAATCAAATTGACTTATTCAACTAATCCTTTTTAATAAACAAAATGTCCTTGAGTATATCTTTTCATGTTTTTCTGTATGGTTGCTGATATCAACACTGGACTTGAGCTTATTTTTTATGGATGATTTCCCTTTGTGACAATAGTCTTGGGAAATAAAGATGATATAAAGAGCAATGTGAAGTAACTCAAAGCAAGAGAAGAAATGCAGGGCAGGAAGTGAACGATGATTAGGGAGCATCTTTTCATACCTATTAACTGCATCATCTAAAATACATAAATATAAATAGATAGCATCATGTAGTGCTGTTTCTCGTTTCAGAAAAGACCGTCAGCGTCCTGAGCTAACATTTTTAAGTCACATGACTAATGGAGGAGAGAAGAGAGAATCAAGACCCTGTGTTTCAACTTTAGCAATCTCTGATAGAGCAATACACTTGTTTGTAGATCACTTTGGAAATGTTCTGGAGACATTCAAGACAGATTTTGGGCTATCAAGAATTTTAGAAATCACTATTGAGTTTAGCCATTTAACCCTGGGCTGGGGCCTGGGATTTGGTTGATACTTCTAACACTTAAGAGCCGCAGCACACAGTGTAGAAACAACTTGTATTTGGTGTGACTTTTGGAATCCTCCTAGTGATTATCATAGAAAATAACCTATCTTTAATTTTATAAACCCCAAGTTTAACTCTGCTTTGCATATAAAGAGACAGGGTTGGAAAGTTTTATTTCTTTGGAGGTAAGATTTAATATATATTGAATTTTCCAGACATGCAACCTCTGTAAAAATCAGGAAATACTGTAACCTGTTTTGTTTGGAATGTTCCCAAGAACTATCATGATTTTACAGATCTTTTTGCTCATGCCATGGCAACTCGTGTTATTTAACTTCCCAGAATCACTTAATTACTTTTATCAGTCTCTTGTACTCACGGGCCCATTTGGTACATGTATTAAAATGTTAAGTAGGAAAAAGTATAATACCTGTGCATTATTTTCTTTCTCCAAAATAAAACTGAATGCATTATAAAATTTATAATTTATAAAAATTATAAAATGTTCACCAGCATCCAACTATGCTATTGCATCAACTAATATATTTATTCTTGTATATTTTAATTATTAAAATTTTTTTTAAAATTATAATATATTTCATCTATTAAAGTAATTTGAAATTTTTAAACTAGTATGTGGTATAGGCAAAGGTGTTATAAAATTTTTCATTGATATACACATACATTATGAAATGATCTACATACCGCTGCTAATTAACTTTTCTATCACTTTTACATTTGCCATTTGTGTTTAGGGATATTTAAAACTTATCTTCTTGGTAATGCTCTTTTCAGCATTTCTAGAGTTCTTAATATTATTAACACCATGCACACATATGATCACCAGAGCATATTCAAGTACCGTTACTAAAAACATCATACTTTTGACTGATAACCACTCCACTTTCTCACCCCCTGGTTCTGAAACATAAAATTCTACTTCCTAGCCTATACCACTGTATTGGATTCTATATATAATTGAGATTATGTTGGATTTCTCTCTGTGTGTCTTACTTTCTTGGGTTACCATAATGTCTTCCATCTCAATCCATGCTGTAGCTAATTGTAGGATCACTTTTGTTGTTTTTAAGCTTTTATCCATAAAACAATTTATATTATTTCTATAATATAAACTTTATTATGCTACAATGAATGCAGGAATGCTGTGGTCACCTTGAGAAAGTGACATTATTTTCTTGAAATGTATATCTAACAGGGGAGTGGATGAATCATACTGTAGTTCTATTTTTCATATTTTGAGAAACCTCTGTACTGTTTTCATAATCACGCTGCTAATGTGCGTTTCCATTCGATATACAGTGGCTCTCTTCTCTCCCTTCCAAGACATGGTGTCTTTGTTGTCGTGTTAGCAAGTCATTCTGACACTTGAGAAATGACATCGATGATTTAATGTGCATCTCAAGAATGGTGACAAAATGTAAGTTCCTTGTTTCATTCTCAAATTATTCTTTTGAGAAGTCTCTGTTTAGTTTCAAGTGGCCCTGGTACAATGCAGATATTGACTAGTTGTTAAATAAACCATTTGTAAATATTTTCTCATCCTTTTGAAGTGATTTGTTTGCTTCTTTAATAAAGTGTCTCAAGTAGCCCAGGCTGTGCCTGGACTGTAAGTCCTAGCCTAGCTGTTTTCTTCTCCAAAATGCTAAGGTTATAGGTATTCAGCAACATTCTGGGGTGTTTTTTCCCATCATGCATGCTAATATTTCACTCTGTGTTGCTCTACTATGTGATGAAATGCCATGTGCTTGCTTTTGCTTTTTGCTGTCTGCTTGGTGTCAGGCTCGAATAATCATTGCCAAGCCATGGTGGGAAAGTTTGCTCCTACTTCTGAGCATTCTTTAGTATTTTTTTAGTTTTCTGCTGTTTCTTCAACTATTTTGAGTTGATTTTCACTTACATTATGATACTGGGAATCATGTTTGTTTTCTGTATGGATGTCTAGTTTCTTGGGGTTTTTATTAAAAAATCACCATTTCTTCATTGTTCTAGACACTGTCACGAACAACATATTTTGACACTATTATTTCTCAGTCTAATGAGCATGGGACCAATTCCAGTTGCTTATGTCTTTTTATATATCTTTTAACACTGGGTGATGGTGGCACAGACCTCTAATCTCAGCACTCAGGAGGCAGAGGCAGGCAGTTCTCTGCGAGTTTCAGGTCAACCTGGTCTATATGGTGAGTTCAAGGACAGTAGAGCTACACAGAGAAACCTTATCTCAAAAGACAAAAAAGAGTATCTTTTAGAGTACTTTATAATTTTATTATAAAATATAATTCATTGATCCTTTTTAAAAATTCTAATTGAATTTTCTTAAATATTTTAATTCAACGATTGTATTATTATGTGCCTTTGTCTTTCAATCTGTTAATTTGATATACAACAAGGACTGATTTTCATATGTCCAAGCAGTCTTTGATCTGAAATTCCATTTAATCATTTGCACCTTTCTTCTACCATGCTGTTGAGCACAGTTGGCCAGGATGCCTGTCCATGGCAGCCAGTATTGCCTTGTAGTTATCTCTTCTATGCGTTGTGTTTAGCTGGATTTGGAAATAGGGTGGAGCTGGAAAGATAAAATAAGATTGATGGCAACCATCTTCTGTCATGTTAGAAGAGCTTATAAAGGGTTAATGTTTAATGTGTGGTAAACTAAGTCACAAAATCTCAGCCATGATTTCTTAGAATATTATGATTTTTGTTATATTTTGATAGTTTGTTTTCTCTATTGTATCAGACTTTCTATTAGTAATTGATGAGCATGAATAGGTAGTCGCTTTTGGCAATTTGTTCATTTCTTAAGATTCTTCCATTTGTTGGTACATGACAGTCCATAGCCCTCTTGTTGATCGCTTTTTGTATTTGACACCCATTAGACTACCTTCTCTTTCACTTTGATGGTTGCTAAAACTGTTTTAAGTTCTCTATTTATTTATGTGCTGTGTGTATGTATATGTGTGGGTTGCATGTGCCAAGTCATGCCAATAAAGCTAAAGGGATCATTTGCAAAAGTAAGTTCTTTTCTTTCTCCCTGTGATTCCTGAGGATTGAGCTGAGGTCATCAGGCTTTAGCAGTCTGGGACCTTGCTCGCTTTGACATATCACTGCTCCCATCCTGGCAAGTTCATATTGAATAGTGATAGCTCTCTTATTTGGATCGTTGTGGTGACTATGTTCTCATTTCTCGAGTTCAGGTACTACAAATTTATTGATGAACTATGCAGAACAATAGAGGTGAAATTGAGAGGCACTTCTTTCTTGTGGGTCATGGTGGTTTCTACAACCAAAAAACCATCCTGTTGTGTGTGTGACTATCCTTTGCAATTGTTAAGTGGCTATTAATGATCTTTTCTTTTTTTTCATATTCTTTTATTTTTCATTCAAAAATTTATACTTCCTCCCCTTCTCCCAGTCCCCTCCTGCTCCCCCAATACTCCTCCTCCCCCCCTGCTTCCTTAAGAGGGGACAGGGTACCCTGCACCGTGGGAAGCCCAAGGCCCTCCCCCCTCCATCCTGGCCTAGGAAGGTGTGCATCCATAGACTAGGTTCCCAAAAAGCCAATACATGCATAAGTGATAGGTCCCAGTGCCATTATCATTGGCTTTTCAGTCAGCCCCCATTTGCAGCAACATTCAGAGATTCTGCTTTGATCATATGCTCATTCAGTCCTGGTCCAGCTGGATTTGGTGCGCTCCCATTAGATCAGGCACACTGTCTCAGTAGGTGGATCAGCCCCTCGTGGTCCTGACTTCCTTGTTCATCCTCTCCCACCTTCTGCTCTTCAACTGGACCTTGGGAGCTCAATCCATTGCTCTGATGTGAATGTGGGTCTCTGTCTCTATCTCCATCCACTGGACGAAATTTCTATGGTAATGATCAAGATATTCATCAATGTGACTATGGGACAAGGCTAGTTCAGGCACAGTCTCCTTTGCTGCCCAAGTACCTAGCTGGAGACATCCAAATGGACACCTGGGATCCCCTCTAGAGCCAAGTATCTTGCCAATCCTAAAATGACTCCCTTAATGTAGATATCTTATTCTCTTCTCCGATATCCACCCTTCCTCTATCTCCACCCTCCCACTCCCACAAGCTCTCCCCAGTCCTTCCCTTCTTCCTTCTCCCTTCTCCCTCCCCCCTCCCTTTGAGTCCTCTTATTTTGTTTTTGTCCCTTAGTCTATTTAAGGTCTTGCACATGTTACCCTATCAAAAAAATCTTCCTTTAATTTCATTGCATGCTTTATCACTTTCTAGTCTTTAATTCTAAATTTATATATATTCTTCTAAAACACATCTTTTCTAGGTCTTTGACTTAAACGTTAAATTTAATTTATTTTTTCTTTCCTAGATATGCCAATATCCAGAAATTCCACAATTGCTTTTATCTCTTCTACTTTCTGCATATTTTATTTAGATATAAATTGATTATTAGGTTATAGGTACTTTTGTATATTAACTAGTCATTTTTCAGTTGTGTTTATTACAAACATCTTCTATTCTTATATATTGGCCAAAACACTAAGTTTGCTAGGTCTGTGCTATGAATGCTTACCAATGGTCTTTCTAGGATAAGGGTGGTCAAGAATTATTACAGTATGTCCTGTTTTTCTCTGGTATAAATCATTCCACTCTAATAAATCAAGAAAACAAGAATGGTTAAAAATAGTTGAAAAGAGGTAGAAAGTTGTTCAACATTAGCAAGTCTCTATACTGTGGAATGTTTTAAAAACATAGATAGTTACAAGACTACAAATGATAGCGAAATAAATAAGAAACAACATGTTTGTTGTTCTTTTTAAAGGTATGTTATTCAATTACAAGTTTAGATAATTGGATTAACAATGTTTTGTGTAAGAAGCAGCTCTAGATAGCTATTGGCCCTCAAAGCAAGTACGAGGATCTCAGCATACTCTAGAATCAAGTTACCATCAAGCCATCCTTCCCCAGAGTAATGAATTGCACCTTTGACAGTTATTGTACATGCCATGGTATTCTGTTGAAGCACGCAACAGCACAGGAACATGAACATATTTTACAAATAAATCCTGATCTATTTCACAGAGTGAGAATACCCACATACCTAACTACTTACACTACTGGCCCCAAAGAAGCCTTTTGTAAGGTTATTCACATTTGTAACTTGTAATAGTAAACACTAATTTGTCTCCTATCAAGCTTTAAGATGTTAAGTTCACAGAAATGGAAATTTCATATGGATTTTATATTTAGGGACTTGTCAATACACCATACTGCATGCTTTAAATAGAGTGTAATATTACACATTAAAAAGGCAGTGTCCCTACATGTGTGACTGAACTCATTGGTGGTACATGAGACTATATAGTGATCTGATGTGCTTTAGGGAACTTTTTAATTCTTCTTTGATATTACATTTCAATTCTTATCCTAATAATAATTTATAACATTTTCTAATCTTTATATTCACTCTGCTTACATCAGAGATAAGTCTCAGCTTGGTACAGTTAAGTGCTTGGTATCTAATATGAATTTACTTCCCTAGTAACAAGTGGAAATTTGTCATTGACTAGCTTCAGTTGACAAATCTCGAAAGCTAAAATTTAATTACATTTCTCTTTTGATTGACTTGCCATTACCGTTACCTCCTATTTATGAAAATGCTGGTTGTAAGTAAGTCATTTTGTGAATTTCATAAATTGCCATACAGTTGGTATTTATATATAGTGAGCCTTTTATTGACAGTTCACTACCCTGAAGTTTAGGGAATTTGGATTGAGAAACCTACTGACTCAATAAAAGACAGTAATACAGAATAATTACCTCTAGAAAACCCAGAGAATGGGCAGAAAACACATGAAAATTTTGGACTGGGTAGGACCAAATACATTCGCAGGATGGTTGGGACTATGGACTGGTGGAGTTTCTTTGGGAGAGCTTCATTACCTCTCTCTACTCAGTGAAGGAAATGTTCCTGTAAGAAGTGGATTTAAAGATTGCTCTGAAGGATCTTGTTGCCATGATGTTCTGGAAAGATTTGTAAGCAGAATCTCACCTGTTCAGCATTTCTGCCATCAGAAATATTTAACTAGGTTGTATTTCCAGTACCATATATAAAACTGCCTCATATTTTAAATCAACATGCAGTGCATTTTATTGAGCATATCTGACAAGTATGTAGAAAAATATATCGGATTCGTTTCTACAAGGAACACATAGCTCTGTTTTCCCCCACACTCCACCATAACTGTAGCAAAGGGGCAGGGCTGTGGCTAGGAGGATGTGTTAACTGTTTGAATTTATAAGTAAATTCCTCTTCGAATGAAATTCACCGGTACATCTGTTATGTATTTAGAGTTTGAAAAAGTGCAGTTTAGTGTGAGTCAAGCAGGTGTGTTTTTTCCCTCTCCTGTGAGGTCAAGAGACCCCATAAAATGAAAGGGCCATGACTATCCACAGCTCACAGCAAAGGATCAAGAAGAGGTGCACCCCGCCAATTGCATCTCTGGGGAATTCAAGAGAGTGCTGATGAACTCGGACCAAGAATGCATGATTTGGCAATGATTCTCTACCCCTGCCCCCTTGAGTATTTGGTATGAATGGAGTCACAGTCGTGGCAGTGATTTTGGGTCTATCTGATGAAGCTGGAGCACAGACGAATGACACCCACACACTGGTATTGTGCCTACATTTGTGTGTCACCTTGTGTGATAGAATAGTGGTTTGGTTTCCCAAAATTTTTTTATTTCTTGCCACTTTCATCCATCTTTCTGTTCTTAAAAAAATCACATAGTACAGTTTTATAAATACATAAGATTGTTTTTCTCTTTCACTGATCTCCTGGTTCTGTCTTTCTTTGAGTCTTTAACTCAAGCAAATGCTTGTGAAGTTAGTTAAATTAGCAAATCAGCATGATCCTGTCTACCCCAAGAGAATCAGATTTTGACACTCTCACAGAATAGGAGTGGGTATTTCCTGCAAAGTTCAAAAACAGGCATTTGGGTAGAGGGAATCTCAAATGAAAAATGACCTCCATAAGACTGTCCTATACCCCATTCTGTAGTACCTTTCCTTAATTAGTTATTAGTTATTAATTAGTTATTAATGTGGGAGAGTCCAGCTAGTTTTGGGTGATGCCATTCCTAGTCTGCAGGACCTGGGTACTATAGGAAAACACATTAAGCGAACATGAAATGAATAGCCCTGCTCCATGGCCTCTGCATCAATTCCTGCCTCAAGGTCCCTGCCCTGCTTGATTTCCTGCCCTATCTACCTTAGATGATGAACTGTGACATGGAAGTGTAAGTGAAATAAACCTCTTTGTTCCCAAGTTGCTTTTAGTCATAGTGTTTCATCACGGCAATAGAAACCCTAACTAAGACACACCTCGCCTGCATTAAAATGGCCCAAGGGACTACCAGAGAATAACCACTAAGTGTTTTTCAGAGAATAGGTAAATGTCAGCCCTATTTTGCCTTTGCATCTCTTTTCTTTATTTGAATTCTCTATGTTGTTATCTGTTAGATCAATCCTTTGCATGAAACTGTCTTGCTTTCGCTTATAAAGATGAACTGCCTGTTTAAATTACTTTACTAGATGGCAGCTGTTAGCTACAGAGCTGCTTCGTGACCTGGGAAGTGCTAAACTCAATTGTTAAAATGATGATGGAAAGTGATAAAATTGACTGCTCTGCTGCTTCCCGTCCGCAGGAGCTGCAGCCGCTGTCTCTCATTACAGATGTGTAGGATGCTCAGCACACCGTATGCATTCATCTGACACTCGCTCTCGAATCCTTAGGACTCTTGTGCCTGGTTCTGGAGTCTGATCTACAGAGTCAACATAGAATTCAGCCCCTTCTACTGCACTAACTTCCAGGGAGCTTTCCAGACCTCTATCAAGGAATTCTGAAGGCCGGGATACATGCAGCCACACTCGCAACAATCTTGGACATCACAGGGCAAAGTCACTTTGAAATCAGATAGAAATGAGACAAAGTTTTTATTTTTAGAGACAATTCATAGAAATGAGTAGTATATTCTCTTTGAAACCTTGGCAGTGACCATCCTATTCTCAGGCCTATTATCTTAAAGATCTGATAGAAAGCAGAGAAATCAGCACTCACTGGGGGCTCCAGGGTATGGACTCAAGGAGATAGCAGAAGCTACTGACTCTACACTTGTTTATCAGAATTTCACACACACAAATGGACTCTTGACTCACTGACAGAACTAAATCATGAGACTGAATCTAGGATTCTGTCTAGTTGCTGCTCACCCTCCTGAAAACTTAAACAAAATGAATCTAATAATAAAACTATTTTACATGTGATACTGATTTTAATAATTGCAGAAACATGCACTGTTCATCCAGCACAGTGCTTTTTTTTCTAAACTGATATACACACTGCCCTGCCCCCTTAGAGATTAACAACTAAGGAGTAGAAGGAAACCCAAGAAACAGGAAAGTTGTGGAGATTGAGGATAGTATGTTTCTCAATTTTAAGTTGAGCATTTCAGTTTAAATAATGTTTTTAAATCTTTGTTTTTAACTGAGGTCTTGTTATGTGGCCTAACCTAGTCTTGACTCTTGAGGTCAAGTGTTCCTCCTGCTTCATCTACCTTAGTACCAAGACTAATCACATGTGCCTCCCAGTGTAAAATGAATTTAAATGCCAAATAATTGAAACATCAAAGGCTAGTAGCTTTATGTGAATTTAAATACACATTTGCTATAATCTCTTAATGTTATATTATGGTCTTAAATTTAGACAACTTAACTCTAAAGACTGCCTTCCTTTATCTAAATATATATATGTAGACTAAGAATAGAACACAGAGGGGGTTTAGACACAGAGATACAGAAGGAGAGGACAGAAACAGAAAAAAAAAGAAATTGGACAATGCTAGACTTTTGAACAAACAAACAATCAGGATTTAGATAAGGAAAGACAATAGGGAAGTTAGAATATAGTATACCTTAAACCAAACAGTTTTCTAGTATTGAAGTTAGCTTCTAAGAAAGTGCTCAGAGAAAATGTCTAAAGACAGAAGACAAAGCAGCCTTTTCAAACCTTCCATAAAGCACCAGCACTTTGAAAGAAAAATACCATGTAAGTTCTAAATAAATAAAACTTCGGCAATGTGTTTAAACAGTGTTGAAAACTGAGGCGTTCCAGGATGCTGAGTAGTATTAAATCAATAAAGCAACTTTTCTCCATATAAATACATTCTATTCACATCGCTCATTACCCATACTTCACAATGATATTCTGATTGATAGTGCATGGAGTAGATTTCCCAGATGCCAGCCAGATGTTCAAAAAAAAGGTTAATGTTGTTTGACTTAAGGAAAAAAGTATAAATCATAGGTATTCTGACATGCATAATGGAGCAAAGGGGAAGAAATCCCATGAGAAATCCTTACTTATTTCATAATTCTATTTAAATTAAGGGGAGAGAAAATGGAGTGTAACTTTGGTACCATATAGAAAACAGTGAAAAATAAAAAAAAAAAAATCACTGAAGAGAAGTGGATAAAATTAGTGGTGAAATACACTGATGTGAATAAACATTAATAATAAGGCATGCTCACTGCAATTTAACACCAGGACTATTTTCATCATCAATTTGCTGTAACCTAGCAGTTTGGAGAGAGCTGTAAAAGATCTATCTACCTGGCAGGTGTGAATAATAGGAGGAAAGGGTTAATCCCCAATGAGCAAAACTACAGGCCCACATAGGGAGAGAGGGTTAGTACATTTTCATTTATTAGCACTTGTACATACCATCAGATGTTAAATATGGAGACAAAGAATATATATATAATTATACATAATTATGTATATTATATATAATTACATATACATATATATAGTTTAGTTTCCTTTCATCTGTTATAAGAGTTAAAGAAACCATGTTGTTTGTAGTCTACACCTCTCTGTCTCGGTAGGTTTATTTAACACTGTTCACTTCTTATGGTGATAAGGTTATAATATATATAGACAACACATGCCCATACCTTTCCACAGTAGCAAAAGGAAGAGCTAAGAGGACACCAGGTTATCTGGCAAGAAAAGAGAAAAAAAAAAGTCGTAAATTGGTATATTTGTGAAAACTGGCCATGAAGAAGAAAAAAGTCTCATTAATAGTGTTTCCCTATTTCTATGATGTAAATAATCCCACTACAGCCAACTACAAGTTGCCAGAATATTGTTGATATGAAGCGGGAAAGAAATGTGCAAAAATGCCCTCATGATGGTACTGGCTGTAACAGATCACCGAAAAAAAAGAAAAGAAAAGAAAAAAAAGACCTCATCTGCTTTCAGAGTAGATTTTGAAGTATGTACTAAAGGGCAAAGGCTACTTCTAAGCGAGGTTGCAATTAGGAGGATAATTAGGTAGTCAGAATGGACCCACATTAAGATGTGTTAAGTTTAGTTAATGAGATAACTGAATTCTGTCCAGTATTACTATAGTGATGAGAAAATCATTTGCAGTCCACTAAAGCAAAATGAGGCTCAATCTGTAAAAGAACTTCCCAATCAAATCTGGTAATGTGAGCTCTGTGCTTGGGATCTACAGTTGAGGGAGAAAAATAACTGCACACTAACCTCTGACCTCCACACCAATACCTTGGCACATGTGTGGCCACATGCACACATGTCAGATATATCACAGTCACACTCTCATGTGCACACACACAACACAATAATAATAATAATTACAATAATAAGTAAATTTTAAACAGTTTAATAAAGAGAAATCTTACCAACTAACCCAAAGATGATTATTATTAGGTCTGTATCTTGATTGATCAGATTCCACTTTCTATCATTACAAACCTGAATGGTTCTTTTTTTTTCAAATTTGTAAGCAATACTATAAGGTCTTTCATTTTTCTACAATTATATTGCAAATAGAGCTCACTGAAAGAATTGGAAAAATAAGGTATCTCTTTCTGTTATGCTATTTTATGCCACCTGAGTGTATTTGCTGTGAGTGTAATAATGTGAAAATATAAAACAATGCACACTATCCTTTTTTCCCTGAGACCTACCAATCTTAAGGTCAGGTTTAGTGACACACATCTATTACTGCATCGCTCTAAAGATGGAGTTAAAAGACAATGAGTTTGAGACCAAGGCTGTGTTGCATGGCAAGATCCTGTTTAGAACACTTAAATATTGTATAAAGTGAACTATACTGTCAAGAAATAGAGCAGGTTTATGAAAAGGGTCATCCTTTCATATATGTAGCAATTTTCACTAAACTTGAAAAAAAAACTGTCTATATGAGTATAAACTTGGTTGTCAATTTGATTTAATTTAGAATCCCCATGGAAACAAACTCAAGAGTAGGATGACGAATGTGAAAAACCCATCCTAAATGGGCAGCCACATCCCAAGAACTGAGACCTTGATTGAATGAAAAGGAGAAAGTGAGCTAAGTTCCAGAACTCATCTGTTTTTGCTTCATGCTTGGTAATACAGTGTGATCAGTTAGTTACACCCCACTGTCTGTGCTACGACTTTCCTTTCATGATGGACTACACTCTTTACCTATGAGTCTAAACGTACCATCCTTTCCTAAGGTTGTTGGGGTTTTGTTGTTATTGTTGTTTGTTTTGTTTTGTTTGAGACAGGGCCTCTCTGCATTGCTTTGTAGCCTCTCCTGGAACTCACTCTGTAGACCAGGCTGGCCTGGTCTTGAACTGACAGAGATCCACCTGCCTCTGCCTTCCAAGTGCTGGGATTAAAGACATGCGCCATTAATACCTGGCTCCTTAGGTTGTTCTGCCAGGTCTTTTGTCACTAATGTGATGAACTGTCCAGAGTTATCAAATGATACTCTTCTCATCTCATGATGCCCAGATGCTCAACACATGGACCATAAGTTGAGGTACTAAATGAAAGGAGTTTTTAGTATTCTCAAGTATTTTTTAAAAATAATATAACTGTCTATTTATATTCTTTAATTCTTATCAAATATAAACTTTTCTATGTTCTATGCAACTACTAAATTAGATTTTTATATCCCTGAGAAATAGATATGGCTTCACAATTTGATATTTTTTTGACAAATATGGCTTTTACCATGAAGTTAGAATTACTAAGTAGAAGGAGCAAAAATGAGTGGAAAACCTGGTATAATCATCATTTTGCTCTGAATTTAACTTCCCCTGCATGAACTTCTTGGGCTACGAGCCCCTTTTATTCCTTGAGATTTATAACATTTCATAACACCGTATGAATTACAAATCAAGATGTACTGTAGAGACAGCAGAGTATTGATTTCCTAAGACCATAAGCATCAATCTTGCTCACAATGACTTTCAGAAATAACCTGATTCTTTTTCTTTCAGCCTGCTTAAAAGTGAATGAACGCATGTCGTGACCTGTCTTTGCAACTGTCTGTGTTTTCCTTCACAGTGCACCACTGTTTCCTGCTTTAACACCTCGCCACATGATGCTCTTATGAAGATATGTCTTTTAACTGTCTGCTGTTCTTGTTACCTTGTGATCTGGTACGTTCATACAATGCATACATCTGTCTATGATACATACACTTGACATAAAAGATGCTTCTGCCTCTTACTTTTGTGATAATAAACTAATTTGCAACAATAAATGATGAAAGTACAGATCAACCGTGAGAACTAGGATGCTTGCTTCTCAGTTCCACTTGGGAACACTTTCTTTATCTAGACTAATACTTACTGAGTAGATAGGTAAAAAGGATAAAAGTAAAAGATACATTAGCATATCAGGCAGATACCTAAGGTCTTTCATGCTATAGACTTGTACTAATGTAATCAGAAGATAGACCTGCAGAAACCCACACCAAGGTTTTGTTCTCTGGATCATTTCAATTCTCTTTTTTTCATGTAGTTCAGAACCATGTATATGAGACTGTATCTTTACACAAGCACCCTGATGGGTCTCCTGACCTCTTTGTTCAATTCTCCAACATACCTCATGTGCTCAGGTTTCAGCTGAGCCAATCTAGTGCATCTTAGTTTGCAAAGCATAAATACTAATGCATTTAAAACCCTCAAACTTGTCCTTCTGATTGCTTTACTCTTAAATCCCCCCCCCCATTAACTTTGGTAATGTGAATGGAAAGTTTCAGAATCTTCATGTCACAAAGTGATAGTGCTTTGTCAAAGTGTAGACAAAAGAAAGGGCGGACAACCTGTCACTTGTTATTGTCTTCTGAGGGGAAAGTCTATACACATTTACACATCTTCTAATTAAAGGAGGTGCAAACCATAGATGTTTCAGATGCTTAAGGACACTGTCTTTAAGAATTGAATTTGTTTCTTGTTTACATAATAGAATTAAGGTTACCCATGGATACTAGGGGCATTTTAAAGGAAGACCACATTCTTCACATTTTGTTTTGGATCTGTTCAATAGCTATTTGTGAGTTATGCAAGATTACCTGGACACAATGTATAAAGTTTTACAAGATCTTTGATTTGTTATTTGAATTTAATTACTCTAGTTTCTTCTTCCTAAATTATAGCTGTTGAAAAGAGCCTCTTGTAAGGATAATGTGGATGTTTAATGAGGTAACATACAGAAACTTGTTAAAAATAGTTTCAAGAGCATAAAGACTCTCAAAATCTCCATGGTGATGACAGCATTAGTAACGATGACTGATGACTTACCTGCTAGGATATAGTATGTGTGCAGAAACTGTCAGAGCTTCCACATGTAGTAGTGATCACATTTGTCAAAATGTTCCTGTGTTGACTAGTCTCATGCCAACTTGAAACACACTAGATTCACTTTAGGAAAAGCAACCTCCTTTGAGAACATGCCTTTACTAGATTGGCCTGTGAGCAAACCTGTGCTACATTTTCTTTATTGATGGTAGATGTAGGAGGCCCTAGCTCAATGAGGGTGGTGTCCCTCTTGGGTTGGTGATCCTGAGTACTAGTGGAGACCAGGCTGAATAAGCGGTGGGAGCAAGTGAGGAAACAGTGTTGCTCCATGTCTTCGATATCAGTTCCTGCCTCCAGGATTCTGCCTTGAGATCCTGCCTTGATGCCCTTCATGATGGGCTATGACCAGGACATGTAAGCTGAAATAAACACTTTTCTTCCAAGTTACCTGGGTCATGGTGTTTTATCACAGCAATAGAAACCCTAAGGCAGTTTCCACGATTTTACCTCTTCTAACATAAGCAGAGTTCAAGTACACTAACATTCAAATCAACTGAGTGCTTATATGGATGGGTGCGTCTCCTACCTTAAAAACTAAACTGGTAGACAACACTGTAAGCATTTTTGTACATATCACTACTAACATATAAATTCATTGTTTCATGTTTTTGAAAGCAGGGCTAGCCCACTTTAGATAACACGTCTTTCCCCAAACTTTAATGCACAGAAACTCAAATGCAGGGCTTGATGAGCACACCTCAAAATCAGCTATGTCCACTCATTTTTCTCATGCTTTTGCCCCCTGGAAACCTAGTCCTGACCCACTGAGAAGCTTAATGAAGCAGTCAAAATTGTTACTCAAACGAAGCAAGAGACTAAATTCATGCTTCCCAAAGGAAATGAAAGTTTTGAAAAGGTTACAGGTGAATTATTTCTCTCTCTATTGCTCCAAGTTTCTGAAAACATATTTATCATTTTCAAAAGCAGCAGCAGCCTTGGCCAGAACCTTACGTGTATCCCCAGGGAGTTAGATGACCATATGCAAACATTTCAATCTAGACCAACAACCGTGCATTCCTTCTTCAAGACCCAAATGATATCCCAGGAGACAGAACTCACGGCTTTGCAAAACACGCAATTATTATCCTAAAGAAAGGACCAAACAATGAAGCTATTTTTTTCCTATTACAGTGCTTCCTGCTCAAAGCGACACCATCAAGGTTGTTAGCCTTAAAAACGGACTCGCCTTACATAACGGTCTCCATGGTCTTAGTATCTGATGCTAGGCAATGTGTTTTATTTTAAAACTGTTCTTGTCATGAAAGAGAAATAGCAAAAATTCCCAGTAGAAACGCCCCAGATCAGGTCAAGTAAATCCACCTGAGCCCTTACTGAGTGTGTACACTCTATCAAGATACACACATTGTAAAGGAAAACCACTCTGACCACCAGCCCCAGGCTGCCCCATCTGGTTAAAGATGGAGGACTTTGATTTGGAGACTCCTAAAAATATATAAGCTCATTCCTAGAAAACAGATCAACCACTTCTTAGTATTTTCATATTAATAATTCTTCATATTTTGATTTTCTTCTGTGTTTACACACTTTTTCATTTTTCTAGCCATTGTATTAAATTACTACCTCTCCTTAATTATTATCATTTTTTTACTTTTCTTCCTTTTCTTTCTTTTCTTCTCCTTGTTTCTGTTTTATTCCTCTCTTCTTTTCTCAAAGTATATAAGCTGCATGAGATCAGGAGGTGTGATCTGGCTGTTTTCTTGCTCTATCTCAGCATTTGAAAGAATGTCTAGTAAATCTTGAGTACCTCTAAGTCACCTGACATTGCTTGAATTGTTTTATATACCCTTCCTAAATACAGCCTTACAGATTTAATTCTATTTCTTTACAGAACATTCAAATATGCAAAGAACGTAAAAGAAAATCAAAGGGACAAATATTCTTATAAAATGGAAGGCTTTTATTGTAATGCATAAAACCAGTGTCATAGAACTGAAAGGCAGTAACATTCAAGTTCACGGATGAAGTCGATTTAAAACTATTAAAAAATAAATATTAACAGAAAAATAAGTACCACATATTTTAACATATTTACAGAGAGATTTCAGAGGGGAAAATAATGATAGAAGTATCTGTAAACACTTAGGAAGTTAAAATTTTGAGTCTTGGTTGCTTGATAATGTCTGTTATGTCACAAGTGATTTGGAGTAGAATCCAAAGCAAATAGTCTCAATTTTCTAGACCTAGTACTTCAGAGCCACTATCCATTTTACTGCTAATATATCAGTAGACATTTACTAAGCATTCACCCTGGCACCCTCTGTGCTAGGGTTTGGAGCTGCAGAGACAATACCTGCATTCTACTTATACAATAGACAAATGTTCAAAATAGAGATGCCAGCTGCTCTGAAAAGGACTCAAATCTTTAAAAAGTAGAAGGGCAGCAACTGCCTGTGCACTTCAGAAAAGATACAATGCGCACGTACATTAACATTATTGATGAGTAGGTCCAGCATTACACATTAGAAACTGTAATATCTGATGAGATCTGTCTTTGAGAGAAATGATGGAAGAGAAATTATGCAGAAAAGGCACCCCAGCAAGAACTTGAGAATTGACATTATAGTCAGAGTAAATAATAATATGGTGGAGCCAATAAACAGAAGAAAAGCTCTCTTAGTTCACATTGAAAAGTTTGGGCATAATTGCTAACCTGACAGCTCAAAATTTAATTTGACCATAATGTAAAGATGGGATGGGGAGGAGATGTGGTGAAGACAGAACATATCATGGACAGAAGAAGCAATGTTTGAAAATACCCAGAAGACATGTCATGTTATTAGAAAGGAATGAAGGGGTTTATAAACCTGAAGGATATCAGACATTTGAGACAATCATGAGAGCTAAGCAGGGACCGTCAGGTAAAGCTCTTTCAGAGTCATGTGAAGGCACATACATTAAGGGCGGGACAGGGTATTAGATTTTCAAGGCAAGGTAAACATGCAACCCCTGAAAGATAGAATGCCTGTAGTGAACACTCAAGAACATTGTATGTTTACCTAGCCAGATGCAATCAGGCCAGTAAACTGCAGTTCAGCAGTTGACATGAAAGTATAAAAAAGTATAAAAGATTGCCAGGCAAAAGAAATTTTGTCCGATGGATGGAGATAGAGACAGAGACGCACATTCACACCAGAGCAATGGATTGAGCTCCCAAGGTCCAGTCGAAGAGCAGAAGGTGGGAGAAGATGAGCAAAGAAGTTAGGACCGCGAGGGGCTGGGCCACCCACTGAGACAGTGTGCCTGATCTAATGGGAGTTCACCAAATCCAGCTGGACCGGGACTGAATGAACATATGATCAAACTGGACTCTCTAAATGTGGCTGCCAATGAGGGCAGAATGAGAAGCCATCAACAATGACACTAGGACCTATCTCCTCTGCATGTATTATCTTTTTGGGAACATAGTCGATTTGGATGCACACCTTCCTAGGACGGGATGGAGGGAGGAGGGCCTTGGACTTCCCACAGGGCTGGGCACCATGCCCTCTTTTAAGGAAGCAGCGGGAGGGGGGAAGCGGGAGGGGACTGGGAGAAGGGGAGGAAATGTAAATTCTTTTATTTGAATGGAAAAAAATAAAAGAATATGGGAAAAAATAAATTTCCAAATTCTGCTAAATGAAAAAAAAAGAAAGTATAAAAGGACCAAGACATATAACTTTTACCTGCTGCACATATCTAAAAATATTATCTCTTTGTAGAACTTTATCATGTATTTAATCTTCAATATTCATTGCATATTAAAATCGCATTGACTTTTTTTCCATATATATTGCTAATGCGAATACCTTTTTTTATTTTAAAACATAGGCTTTTGAAGGACAGGGAGGAACTGCTAGCATTAGACCAACATGCCCAATTGTCCTGGCTAGTTTAGTGTTGACTTGACACAAGCAAAAGTCATCTGAGAGGAAAGAACCTGAACTGGAAAAATGCCTTCATAAGATCAGGCTATAGGCAAGTCTGTAGGGCATTTTTAGTTAGTGATTGATGGGAGAGGGCCCAACCTGTTGTGGGTGATACCATTCCTGGGCTGATGGTCCTAGACTTTATAAGAAAGCAAGCTGAGCAAGTTAGAGGAAGCAAGTATGTAGCATCTTTTCATGTCTTCTGTATCAGCTCTTGCCTCCAGGTTCCTGCCCTGCATGAGTCCCTACCCTGACTTCCTTCAGTGATGAACAGTAATATGGAAATTTAAGCCTCATAAAACCTTTCATCCCCAAGTTCCTTTGGTCATGGCATTTCATCACAGCAATAGTAACTCCTCTAGGTGATGCTAGTGTACCTAAAACTTAAGAAATCTAGCTTCTTAAAAACATTTCTATGACCAGGTGGTGGTGGCGCATGCCTTTAATCCCAGCACTTGGGAGGAAGAGGTAGGCGTATCTCTGTGAGTTTGAGGCCAGCCTGATCTATAAGAGCTAGTCCTAGGATAGGTTCCAAAACTACAGAGAAACGCTGTCTCAAAAAAAAACAAAAAAATAAAAAAGGAAAAGAAAGAAAGAAAGATAGGAAGAAAGAAAGAAAGAAAGAAAGAAAGAAAGAAAGAAAGAAAGAAAGAAAGAAAGAAAGAAAGAAAAAACATTTCTAGGACCAGGCATGATAGCCCATCCCTTTAGTCCCAATATTTAGGAGGCAGAAATCAATGGATCTCAATGAATTCAAGACTAGACTAGTTTACATATCAAGTTATAGGACAACCAGGATTACATAGAGAAACCTTGTCTCAAAATCAATCAGTCAATCAATCAATCAATAAAATGTTAAAGGGTTAAATGGGAAAATATATATATTCCTGTTTCTCTTTTTCCTAATTATTATGTATACAGACATATAAATTAAAACTGTTGTCTCCATTTATTGTTGGTTATATATATTTATGACTGACCAGTTGGTATTGGATAACCTAACAGGGAGCTCATTCCTGGGAACACTAACTCTCCCTCTCTCAGAAGCCATTGATTGCCTCTAAATTATCATCTAGGTATCAGACCTAGTGAAACTTCCCCATCCATGTTGGTGTGTCACATGGCATTATCATTGTATACATCTTGTTCAGGGAGTCATATTGCTGAGATTTCATGAGTACATTTTCCTGTCACATATAGAAGACACATTCTCATGTCAGACATTGTGTTCCTCTGGCTCTTTGAGTCTTTTTGCCACCTTTTCCATGTTGTTACCCAAACCCTAAAGGCAGGGTTTGGTCTTAAATGTATTTACTGGAACTGGGAACCCCATGGTCAATTGTTCTCTTCATTTTGACCAGTGGTGGTTTTCTGTCTGCTGCAAAAAAAAAAAAAAAAAAAAAAAAAAAAAAAAGAAATTTCTTTGATGAGGGATGGGAGCTACTGTAGGTATCAGGATAAGCATTTAGAATGTAGTTGGAAATTATGTTGATTTAGGAAACTGGTAGTCCTAGATACTCTAGATTCAGGGCCTTCACCACCCATGGATAGTTGACTAGGTTTACAGTAAATTATTATATGACCAACATGTTATAGTTGATATCAATTGTAATGGTGTAAATAAGAATGGCCTCCATAGGTTCATATATTTGAATATTTAGTCATCAGTTAATGGCGCTTTGAGAGGGATTTGGAGCTTGTTTGGGGAACTATGTCACTGTGGGTAGGCTTTGAGGTTTCAAAGTCCAAACTAAGCCTAGTGTCTCTTTCTCTTCCTGCTCCCTACATATCTGGATGTAGAAATCTCAGCTACTTTTACAGTACCATATCAGCCTGCTTGCCACCATGTTCCTTACCTTGATGATAATGAACTAAACCTCAGAGACTATAAGAAAGCCCCAATTAAATGCTTTCTTTTATAAGAGATACTGTGGTCATGGTATATCGTCTCAGCATTAGAACACAAAGACACCAATATTGTCAATACAAGCCCAAATAATATGTATTATTAGACTTAATTCCTAGTAAAGATCACAAAAAGATTTTATCATTTTTGATCTAAACAAAGATCTCTTTTCCTTTTTATTGTTCAAACTTGTTAATAATATTCCAGTCCAATATGCACAAAATATTTTTCATCTCTTAAAGATGCCTCAGCCAACAGATGGTGCTATGTATAACATTTTTATGATAGTATATAGTATTAAAATACATATTGCAGCTGAACTTCAGGTTTAATTATGTAGAAGATATGCATGAAAATAAATTTCCTGAAATATATGTTTCATAAGCTTTTAAGATGTGTGAAAAAATTACAAAGTCACTGAAGAATGTTAAAGTTGAGTCAAGGGTCATAAACCCTTCAATTAGGTATGTAAACTTGTCAGAGTTTGGGAAGGTTCATGTTCATCAAAATTAAGCTTAGCATGTGACTTCATCGGGGGATCTGGGATTCTGGAAGTCATCAGTTGGCCTCCTCCGTGCCAACCCTCAGTTCAGAAATCACTTTCTCTAACATACTGTCTTTGTAGTCTCTTCTTAAACAGCTACAGTATTGACTTTCAAGGCTCGTTTTTTTTATATTTAGCAATGGGGAGCAATTGATATTTTCAGCATTCTCAGGCAAGTATTCAACACACACATGCCCACATGCATACACAGATACACACACACACACACACACGTGACACTGGTCTTGTAAGATGTTATAGACAATTCAGCATAATTCACTTTGTGGAGCTCTATTCCAACACAATCTAGATATGGAATTTGGGAAGAAAATGTATCGCTGTGTGCATCTGGCACTTCTGGCCATGTCTGTGAAACTACATTTTCAGACAAAGTTAAAACATGAGGCCTCTGACCAAAATCAACAGCATGATGCCTTGATGGACTAGTAATATGATGCACTGTTGTGGGAGATGAGGATTAGTTGCAGGAAGTAGTTCACTCAAGAGTGTCTTTGGTGGTTGTATTTTGTCCTAACTTCTTTGTATAAACATTTTGCTCTACTTCCTACCCACCATAACATAAACTTTGCTGTCCCATCATGCCATCATTATGATAGGAACTCTCTGTAACAGTGTTCTGTAATCTTTTCTCTCCTTGTGATATTTATATAAAAAGTCACATTGATTTCAAAGCAGGTAAGACGAATCTATCAATCAGTGATCAACATGGCTCTATATGGCACTTTTCTGTATACAAAATATTTCTCATTATGACAGTCCAAGAATTCTGTTTCAACTCTACAGCATTCTAGGTCAGAGTATCATGCTATTTGCTGCTTTAACTACATCTTGTTCAAGGCTTTGCTGTATCTCTCCAGACCCCAAATAACCCAGTTCACTATTGTTCTGTCATCGAGCAAACTGGAAGTTTCATAGAATGTGCAATATCAACAAATGAAAATGATTCTGTTTTCAGGGCCCTCTATCTCTCAGCAGAAGGTCAGTTTTATGATCATGAAACGTTACCTAATGTATGAATTTCATATTATTTTCTGATAACTGGGATCTTACACCTCACACTTTGTAACAGCTGTGCTAAGGTTGATGCCCATGCTGCAAGCATTTCCATTTGTTTCATTTTTATAATTATAGCTCTGCAGTATTATTCATTGTTTATCAAGTCATTACTGCCATGCTTTCCTTTAAGTCTTTAACTACAGCCATCTTTGCCTTAAGCATATTAGCAGTAGCAGATTCATAACATTTGCTAGCTCCAGTGTCAGTAAACAGTTACTGCCTGCTGCATTGGGGCATTTACTTTTAATTTTGTTATTGAGTATGGGTCACAATTTATTACTGTTGTTTTCAGAGTAAGGTTTTTACAAAATAGTGGATGTTTTAATGACTCTAATTATAAATTTTAGATTGATTCTTTTAACTTTGTTTTGATCTAGTTTATTTTCATTGTTGTTGTTCTTTTGTAATATCTCTGAACTGTATCTGTAGACTCTCCCTATCATGTCAGAAAGCAGCATTTTTTTGATTAATACGGTTGTTTTATTTTTAACCCTATTTTCTTAAGGGTTTCTACCATGTCAGTCCATCTAAGTGTTCAGCAAAATTTGGTCAGCAATTGTGTCCAAATATACCTAGCCGTAAGTGACTCTCCAGAACCTGCTTTGTGAGAGGAGAGAACTCTCGACCAGAAGTTTTCCTCTTAGGTTTATGTATACACCATGCCATGCATACACCCCAAATGAAAATAAATAAATAAACAGATGAATAAATGAATGCAGAACAATATTGTCTAGCAGCATCATTGGTAACTTTATCACATGGAGAAATTCTTATTTTAATTGACATCTAGTTCCTCAGAGATGGCATTTCATAAGGGAACTAAAAATACTAACTCTAGGGTATTATTTAAGAAGAAAATTATGTATTTTGTTCCACCTCAAGTGATATCCTATTAATTTATACCTTTAAACTTATCTTTCTCTTTTCTGAGAGTTCATGATATTTGCATAAATTATTTGTATCATTAGAGTTCAAATAAGCCAGATCTTAGCACTGTTTCATTCAGAAAATAAAACACAGAGAACAGTTGGCAGCAGGAACCCTGCAAAGACATCCTGCTGCATTACTTAATCACCTGCAAGGTTTTCACTCCCACAGAAACTGGTTGTTGTCATCCATCTGAGCTTCAGTCTATTGTTACTTTATTTATTATTATTATTATCATCATTATTATTTTACTTTTTTAGTTTTGTTATTTTCTATTAAAAATAATTATTCAAAAATTCTCATCATCTTTTTAGAATACGGTCCAGTGGTTTAGAGATGAAAATTGTCAGTGCCAGCTAGGCTTTATAAAGCATTATGCTGTTGTTGTGTGACAAATTGCTTCCTTGGTATTGGAAATGCCAAATATGATTCCTATCATTTTCTTTGGTCACTCAGAGGCTTTTTGGGTTTTAAATTTTGAAACTGTGTATACCCTAAGTGTGATTAGATAATAACTAGTTATAATATTTAAGAAGTTTTTATTAGTAGCTTAATACAAAATACAAATGTTAAACTATGTAAGTTAATGAATTTATATTTAAGTTAACTCAGAGCAATAGATTCAGAGGACATAGGGAAAGTAGAGGGGGAAATTTTTTAAGACCATACACAAAATGGGCTGAATGTGAAATACCCAACAGAAGCTCCTATGGCAAGAGCTTAGCTCCCAGTTCATACCTCTGTTGAGGTATGACAGGCTCACAAAGGCATTTACATCAACAATGGATTAATGGACTGATGAGTTCGTACTTGTGGGGCAATAAGGAGAAGGGACCTACATGGAGGAAATAGATCACTGGAGGATGGCCTTTGAAGGCTGTACTAATTGTGGTAAAGAACTCAATACAATAGACTGCCACTTGATGAGTCTGATTAATACTATGTTTAGGGAGGAAAATAAAATTTTTAAGAGGAATTGATTCTCCCTGCACATGCTCAAGATAGAACTCACATTTTCTTCCCCCCTTCTCGTTTTAGTTCCTTCCTGCTCCCTTCCATTCTCCTTTTCTTTCCTTACTTGCTTGGTGCCATGAGGTGAGCAGCTTTTCTTCCACCATGTTCTTCCAACATGAAATCTCTGACCTAAAATCAAGTGTTAGAGAAAAAGGGCTGGAAACTGAATCACTGAAGTGCAGCGCCAACATGAGGAGTTCTTTGCTTTAGCTGTTCGTCTCGGGGCTTTTGCCCCAGGAATGGAGCACTAGCACAGTCCAGTCATTGCTACTGGCTCTGGCAGGGAAGATACTTTATGCAGTATAAGGGTATGAAGTAGCAAAGAACATCATTTCAAAATCTGATTTTATTGAGTACTTTATAGTATGCTGTAGCAAATTGTGAAAAGAGTAAAATTCTATTAGCTTACTTGTAATTAAAATAGTAGCTATGCCCTGAAATTAGGCTGCATGTAGTTTGGCTAGAGAATAGGCAGAGTAAAGCATGTGGAAACACGTTTCACTGCTTTCAAGTTCTCTACAAAACCATAGCAAATTCCAAAATAAATGTTTTTTCGCAAGAAGTTACTTGCAACTTACTCAGATTGTGCACATCAATACAATCCCCTTCTTTGTCATTGTCTTTCTCTCTTTCTCCACATATATGCAAATACATTTGCATAATATATAGCATATAGGTGGCATATATCATATCCTAAGTTCAAGTTTGCACTCCCTAGAAGGTTGGGCTATAAAGTTAGTTTAGTGGAAATCAAATTGCCATTCACAAAACTGGATAAATCTGTTAAACCTGTGAACAGTTTAGTCTGAAATGCCGTAGTAATCTGTTTTGTTTAGCATAAGTTATCATTTACACATTAAATTATAAATATTTTATAATATTTCTCTGAAATTTAGCTTTTTCAGAAAATAAAACTGTTCTTGTAGACCTATTTCACAAATATTAAGTTTTTTCACCAAGTCAGATTCATTCACCAAATGTCACAAAATCTCTGTAGGCATTTTAATTCTTAAAAGTGACATTCTATTCCATTGTAAATGACTCCTGGGTTTTCTGACAAAGTAGGCTTGATATTTTCTAATTGCAATTATTTCCAAAAAAGCTTTTCTTGCTCCCTTTGCCCTGGATATTGCTCCCAAGACCCTTTGGACAATTAGCAACTGAAATCAACCATCAGAGGGCAGAGAGCTGAAATTATTAAAATCATAGATGAAGATGACAAAGTTGGTACAGAACAAATTTAGAACCCTTAGCAATCATCACTCTTTGTGTTCTGGGAACAGCAATGCTCCCTTAGTGTGTATATAGAATACATTTTTAATCAATCCATTTCTACAGCACTGTGCTTTATGTTTAAGTTGGAGTGTGATAATTAACATGAAATAGAAAGTAGAGGAAGATGTTATTGATATTTGGGCCCTTAGCACAGTCTTTCCATGACAGAGAGTTTAACAAAGTATGCCATTTTCAAACATAAATTGGTCTTTTCATTGTTAAAAGGAATAGCCTTTAAAAATAGCTGAGAAATTGATCCTGATGTTGTCTCCGCTATTTGTCTTTTCAAAGAGATGGGTAAGTACTGGGAAACATAGTGAGTAGATGAGTGTTTATAATTAGGACTGTAGACAGCACAGTGTCTGAAAATGAGCAGATGTGTGTTACAGCCACCCTCCCCCTGAAAACCTGCTGCTCCCATCATCCCAAAGAGTCAACACAAAGCATAGCAGTAGAAAAGCGTTGAATCAAAGACTTCCAAAGCTTGCTAAGATGCCTTGTCAACTCATTGCTGCCACTTAGGAGCGAGTGGTTTTCTCTGCATAGGGCTTCATCATTAGTAAGGGTTTGAAACAAACTCCAACGTGCAACCTTATAACCCACTGACTTAGAGTTTGGAATAACATGCGCTAGGATGTAGCAAACTTAAACCAATTTGAAAGGGAATTTCACCACAGCAAAGGTTCTTTAAAGGCTTATTTCTAGGGCTCTGCTTATAGTAATTTATTAGCACATGTTATATGACCATATGGAAACTTTGATTTATAAACTGCAGGTGTTTCATTCAATTTTTTCAATTATTTAATAAAAATATTTTATAGCAAAGGTTTCTTTTTCTTGTTCTCTCAAACACATTTTTGTTTTACTAAACTGATTATGATCACACTGTGCCACTTTTCTAAATGAGATTCAAGACGCCCTGTGCAGAGATTTTTTTTTTCTCCAGTCTCCTTTGAATTAGGGAGAGATCTAACCAGCAGGCTCTCCTCAGCTTCGAGGTCCTATAAACATAAGCATGTGCCTGGGCCACTATAAATACTTGTAAGCTGATGTAGCAAATCAAAAGCCCTTTGTACATTTCTGGGCATCTCATACACTGGCATAAGAGGCTCTGTTTGCCTAAGCTTTCTCTCGCCTCTCCTATTGTCTTCACAAGTCTCAGGAAAGCTGCCTTGTAAGGATTTTCTCTCATTTTGTGTGATGTCTGCACACTTTTCTGATTGTTCCCTTTGTTGTACAAAAGACTTTTTAATTCCATGTGGTCTCTTATGTCTAGTTCCTGTGCTAATGATATTCTGTCCCCAAACTTCATGCTTTCCCCAGTGTCTTGAAAAATAGTCTATCTGTGTGTCCATCAAATACTTACAGCATTTCAGGTTTTAAAATTAAGGTCTCAGTTCCATTTTGAATAGACTTCTATACAGAGTAAACTATATGAATCTAATTTAACTCTTCTGAAGGCGAATACCAGGTTTTGCCACCACTGTTTGTTAGATAGACTATTTTTCCCCCCAATTTATGTTTTTGTCTTTGTCAAAAATTTGGTGAGCATAGCTTTATTGGTTTATTTTCAGGTCCTCTTTTGGTTCTGTTAGTCCACTGTGTGCTTTTATGACAATATTAGGCTGCTTGTATCATAATAGTACAATTTGAGGTCAAGTATTGTGAAACTTCCAGCTGTGTTCTTACTCCTTAAGATTGCTTTGATATTATGTGATTATTGTGATTCCATATGAACTTTTGCATTCTTTTCTATATATGCAAAATAAAATCATACCTTAATAGGTTTTCCATTGAATTTGTAGATTAATTTTTATAGTATAACTTTTCACATCATTTATTTTTCCAGTTCAGGAGCATGGAAGATACTTCCATCATCTAATGTCTTCTTTGATTTCCTGTTTAAATATCATGAAATTTGAATTATAGAGTCTTTTTCCCCTTTGGCAATATATATTCCTAGGTACTTAAAATTATTTTGAAGAAAATAATTTTTCTAACTTCTTTCTATGAGAGTACACATGAAGACTACCGTTTTTTTGTATTTACTTTGTACCCTTCAATTTTATTGTGTATGTTAGGTTTACTAAATTATATTAGGTCTTTTATGTAAAAAACCATGTCTTCTACAAATAAGAGTCTTGTCTTTCTGATTTCATTGTTTCTATGTCTTTCTCTTGTGTAATTGCAATCACTGAGACTTCAATAATTACATCAAATAAAAGAAACAGAAGTGGACATTTTTGTCCCATTCCTCAGTTTAGCAGTTATACATTAGAAAAAGAGATACTATCCAGAATTGACACAGACCTGCAAAAATTAAATACCAAGGAAATAAAACTAATAATCAGCAAGTGGGATAATGATTTGAATAGATTGCTTTCGAACAAAGAGGCATGAACAGCCAATATATATATATTTAGTTATAAACTGATTGGACCATTAGCTCAAGCTTCTTACTAATGCATATAACTTATATTAGCCCATTATTCTTGTCTATGTTAGCCATGTGGCTTGGTAACTTTTTTGGCGAAGTAGTCACATCTTGCTTGTTCTGTGGCTGGATCAGGACTGCAGAATAGGACTTCCTTCTTCCTAGAATTCTCCTGATCTCCTTGACCCACCTCTACTTCCTGTCTGGTTGTCCCGCCTATACTTCCTGCCTGGCTACTAGCCAATCAGCGTTTATTTAAAATATAATTGACAGAATACAGACCATTGTCCCATATCAGTATATTATCAATAACAAAAATGATCACATCCTCCCTTCTTTCCTTTTTTGCCCTTTCTATTAATGCACAAATTTTGAGAGAATAATAGTTTTATCTTGTACTGTTTCATCCCCAAAATCTAGTTCAATGCCTAAGTTATAATAATGTAAACTCAACACAGCACTGTTTAACAGATCAAGATTCTTCTCCTTTGTTCTGGTGCACAACTAAAATTACAACTTTTATTTATTCACAACTTGCAAATGTTTTATATAACCATGTGTAAGTTCCAGGCAAACTATAATTTTGTGTGTGTGTGTGTGTGTGTGTGTGTGTGTGTGTGTGTGTGTGTGTACATTGGTGAGTGTGAATTCAGGGGAGTGTATGCCTTTATGCATGTACACAGAGTTCCCAGGACAAGCTCAGTCTCAGTCCTCACATTGAATTTTGTTGAACCCAGGGTCTTTTGTTCTCTGTTTCATAAACCAAGTTAGCTGGCCCATGAGCCTCTGGGGCTTTAGTTGACTCACCCTCCCATCTTCCCCATTTCTTCTTAGGATTAGAAATGGATGTTACCATGTCAATGAGTACATGGGTTCTGGGGACTGCAATTCAAGTCTGATGCTTTCAAGTCAAGTTCTTTAAACATTGAGACACCTTCTGAGGCTGTGTGTGTGTGTGTGTGTGTGTGTGTGTGTGTGTCTTCACAATACCAATCTGGCAGTCTTCTTAGTGACACTGTTAATAATTTCCTTAGCTCTTCATACTAAGTGACATATACTCCGGTTTGATATATTGCTTTTTTTCTCCCATATTCTTTTATTTTTTCCATTCAAAAAAAATTTACATTTCCTCCCCTTCTCCCAGTCCCCTCCCACTCCCCCCTCCCCCCTTCTCCCTCCCCCTGCTTCCTTAAAAGAGGGCATGGTACCCTGCCCTGTGGGAAGTCCAAGGCCCTCCCGCTCCATCCCGGCCTAGGAAGGTGTGCATCCAAATCGACTATGTTCCCAAAAAGATAATAGATATCTTTTTGCAGAAGAGATAGGTCCTAGTGTCATTGTTGATGGCTTCTCAGTCTGCCCCCATTGGCAGCCACGTTCAGAGAGTCCGTTTTGATCATATGCTCGTTCAGTCCAAGTACAGCTGGATTTGGTGAGCTCCCCCATTAGTTCAGGCACACTGTCTCAGTGGGTGGACCAACTCCTCGGGGTCCTAACTTCTTTGCTCATCTTCTCCCACCTTCTGCTCTTTGACTGGACCTTGGGAGCTCAGTCCATTGCTCTGATGTGAATGTGGGTCTCTGTCTCTATCTCCATCCATCGGACAAAATTTCTACGGTAGTGATCAAGATATTCATCAATGTGACTATGGGACAAGGCTAGTTTCGGCACCCTCTCCTCTGCTACCCAAGTACCTAGCTGAGGACATCCCCATGGACACCTAGGATCCCCTCTAGAGCCAAGTATCTTGCCAGTTCTCAAATGACTCCCTTAATGTAGATATCTTATTCCCTTCTCCAATATCCACCCTTCCTCCATCTCCAACCTCCCACTCCCCCAATCTCTCCCCAGTCCTTCCCTTCTCCCTTCTCCTTCCCCCTCTCCCCTTCCCCCACTCCTCCTATCCCCACCTCTATCCCGCCCCCGTGCTTCCAACTTTTGCCTGGCAATCTTGTTTGCGTCCAATTTCCAGGAGGATCTATATATGTTTTTCTTTGGGTTCACCTTGTTATTTGGCTTCTCTGGGCTTGTGAGCTATAAGGTTAGTGTCCTTTATTTATGGCTAGGGTCTACTAATGAGTGAGTACATACCATAATCATCTTTCTGGGTTTGGGTTACCTTACTCAGGATAGCGTTTTCTATTTCCATCCATTTGCATGCAAATTTCAAGATGTCATTATTTTTTACCACTGAGTAGTATTCTAATGTGTATATATTCCACACTTTCTTGATCCATTCTTCCATTGAGGGGCACCTAGGTTGTTTCCCGGTTCTGGATATTACAAATAATGCTGCTATGAACATAGTTGCACAAATGCATTTGTAGTATGATTGGACTTCTCTTGGGTATATTCCCAAGAGTGGTATTGCTGGATCCTGAGGTAGGTTGATTCCCAATTTCCTGAGAAACTGCCACACTGATTTCCAAAGAGGTTGCACAAGTTTGCATTCCCACCAGCAATGGATGAGAGTTCCCCTTACTCCACATCCTCTCCAGCATAGGCAATCGTTGGTGTTTTTGATTTTAGCCATTCTGACAGGTGTAAGATGGTATCTCAAAGTTGTTTTGATTTGCATTTCCCTGATGGCTAAGGAAGTTGAACATGACCTTAAGTATCTTTTGGCCATTCGAACTTCTGTTGAGAATTCTCTGTTCAGATCATTACCCCATTTTTTAATTGGAGTATTTAGAATTTTAATGTCTAGTTTCTTGAGTTCTTTTTATATTTTGGAGATCAGACCTTTGTCTGATGTGGGGTTAGTGAATATCTTCTCCCATTTAGTATATATAAAACATGCTTAACCACCTGGCAAATGCTAACTCTAGCGAAGTTCATAAGGACATAAAAATCTTTGGGTCTATATAGAGCTTGTTTGACTGGCCAAAATAATTTGATGATGTTTTTATATTTACAAATTCATTACAACGAACTGACTTTCAAAACTCTTTTAAGATGCTTTGTTTTCTACAGAGGTGAGAACATCTCACTTTCTGGTTTTGTGCTTAGCTGGTGCTTGCTCTGCCCAGCCAGCTCAGTAAAAGGACAAGAGTTTTGGCAGCTGGTGTCTTGGACCACACAAATCTTCTAAGTTATTTATTGAAATAACCATCACTTCAAGTAGGTAATTGGTCAAATTCCAACAAGAGACATTGAAAGGGGGAAAGTTTAAAACTGAAAGTTAGAACTGGTCTCAGAGTCCCAACTTGTTATAAACTGGAAGGGAACTGGCCAAGCTCGATTAAGATCTTTGGGAGGCAGCAGAGAATACCTGCATATCTTTCTGAGAAGAGCCCTATCAAACTATATTAAAGGATAATTATTTTTCAAATTAATAGTCAAGAAATGCAATAGTGAGGAAAAGTTCATATGCATTTTCTTAAAGAAGGGAAAGCCAGGTAGAATAGTATTTTATGACTACAGCAATAACACTTGAAGTTAGGCAGTTATAGAAAAAGAAAACTAAGTAAATAGTTTTCTACAGTAAATAATCCATCATGACATGTGCTTCTTTGTAGCCAGAAGATGATGTTGAAATGATAAAATGGAAAATAGCATTTAGTGGGTGCTTATTTATGCCAGAAATTATGACCACAACTTTTTGTCTTATAACATTTAAATTGCCATATAGCCTGACATTAAAAATTTTACCTGGGTTTGCACAATTTATTATTTTATTTCATATTCATGATATCTATAAACAACTTTTATCTTGAAAACTTATAAAGAAATTTAAAATTTTTACTTCTTAATTAAGCACTGTTTAAACATATATCAAGAATTAGCACAGTTAATTACTTTAGTGATCATATTTAGCATTAAGACTCAAGTACAGGTGAGAAAATTAAGACATAGAAAAATGAAGTATATTGTTCATAGTTGCAGAGCTGATAATTGACTTTTTCATTTGGTGCTGCTATATTAGAATACAAAAGCCTGGATATTTTATGAAGAAAAGAGATACTCCTTACATTACAAAGGCTAAGAAGTCCATGTTCGAGGGGTTAGAACCTGGTGTCTTTTTTCAGAGCCATAACATAGCAAAAGGCATTATGTGGGTAAGAAGTAACAAAGCTATGGTCATCCATCACAAAATACCTACTACTGCTGTAATGATGTGATACATTCATGTAATTCCTTATGACATAATTATCACTCAAGGCTCCCACTTCTTTTAAACTGTCACATTAGAGATTCTTCTGTAAATACAAGCTTTCTATTCATAATGCAAATAAAGATATAATGTGAATGGAGGCAAATGGATTCCACAATGAAGAAGCATGAAGTACTTTTTCCAACGTCAGTCAGTTAGGAAGGAGAGTGTGTTTTTATTAATTGTATTAAGTGATATTCTCTCTATAGTTGAGAACTCAACAAGATTAGGTAGTAAATGGAAAGCATGAGGTATTCAGTAGGAATAAAGAATTGTGATTTATTTTTATGACAAATACTAACATTCGTTGAATGCTCTTGATGTAATTAGATATTAGGCTAGTAACTCATATAACAGAAACTTTAATATTCCCCATCTTAAAGATGAAAAAAAAATCAACTTTAGAAATAAATGCTGAGTAACCTGTCCAGAATGGTAAAGCAGATAGATGCACAAGTCCAATTTTATCTGATTTGTGTTTTGTGTTGCTCAGGAACTATCAAATCTTTTACCAACTATCATTGTTTAGAATTGGGAACTGAGCCAATGGGCCTTGCTATTGAACAGAAAAGGTCTTCAGAACTATGCCCATGCATGGCTAGCTAGACACCTGGGTCACTTGCAAGATGGAACAAGAATTTACGCAAAACTTTCTCTTATGCCAAGCCAGATATAATTTCAAAGTTACAGTTTGCAAAAAGTTCTAGTGTATTCCTTTCTGCAGGTAGCTCTCTCACACAGTGCTGAGATCAAAATGCTATCTCTGCAGGGTTTTTTTTTTGTACAGACCTCTACCAAGAAAGTAAACAATTTAAAATCGTGAATAGTGCTTTAGAGGAGAGAGGAAAGATAAGAGACTTGACTGCCCTTGCTTCCTGCAAAGAAGGCATGTTGGGTGGCAGCTGGCACACGGGTAACTCATTAGAGCCTCTTGAAGCCTTGGCAAGTGCAGTGGGTAATCTGAGAGCTCAGCAAGGAGACTCCTCACCCAGAAGTCAATCAGTCTGCTGTCAGGTCTGAGCAGGAAGCACATAGAGAATTAAGGCTGAAGATTGACCCCCACTAGTGCACATGGTCTGCTAAGCAGGGAAACAGGACTGGGTCATGAACTGCCATGCCTGGGTGGTGCAGGTAGACTGGGCTTCATTCTCCCTAAATAGAAAGGGCATCTGAGGCGAGGCTTCAAAGATAGAGACAGTTCTACCACTCAGTACACAAACTTTACTTCTTATATTAGTCAACACTAGAAAATGTACAATCTGAATCTGATGAATTCACTGGAAAAATTTTAATGAAGAAACAACAAACAATAGGGGAGGCATATTATAAAATAAAACTTCAAAAATAATATTCAGGACCCCAGAAACTAGTGAGAGTTAAAGGGAGCAAAGGGGATAAGCGAGCCTACAGAAGGCTAGGGACAGGTCTGGAAACTATGATTCCAAGGGTGGAGCCTCTTGCAAAACAGACACTGGCCCTGCAAGGGAGTGAGCATAGGGGTGGGTATCATCTCACTAGTGTTCTCTCTTGCCCGTTGGCCTCTTGCCAGTGTCTCCAATTGACTAAACCAGCCTGAAGCAACATTTGAATAAGAGCCCTAGGAAACCAGTCTGTTCATATCAGCTGCTTGAAGAGCAGGGCAGGACAGAATGCCTCTGAGTGGGTAAAGACATTAGCCATCGTTCGTGGTGAGAAGCTCCCCCTTTAGCTGTGGTCCTCATGCCAACAGCGACATAGGGACAGCAGCCATGAACACTGGAAGAGTGAGTAACATCACCTGACAGTGAGCATGGTGTTCACAGGCAAACGTCAAACACAGAACAGCTTCCTTCTTACCTTGACTACATGTGGAACTAGCACCGCTGAACGTCCTCTTTGAGAGCAGAAGCTAAAAGTTCAAATCACTATATTCTTAAATGACCTTAATTTTAATACCTGGAAGTTAATTACCAAAACAATTCATTTCTAAGATTGTAAGCCAACAAATCTTTTTTGGAAATGAAGAATATTTCAATAATGATGTGAATTCAATCGATTTTTAAAGATTGATATAATTGAAAATAGTACTCTGATGACCAAATCTTATCTCTGAGGAGTATGCCTTTTCCAAGGCAATGGTACTCCCTAGCTCACAAATTTTGAACTCAATTAATGCACACATTGCTTGACAGAAAGGCATGAACTTCTCAGTGGCAGTGAGTAGGTTTGACTTGTCTGACTTAAATCTTGTGATTCCTTTAGCCCTACATTTAAAACTAATATCCTAGGATTCAAATTTGAGTGGAGCAGATAATGACCTTTGTGACAACTACACTAGTATATTGTCACACACACCCCACTTGCCGTGCTCTAGCCTGTACAATTCCAACAATCGTTTATGGAATTCATTGGTAATCACTGGTAGTCATTCACAGTGGAGAGTGAGGATGGGAACATAGTTTTAAACTCCCTGACAAATCTGCTTTCCTTTTCTGGATCATCTGCTCAGGAGGCAAAGCCCACAGTCTCTTTCATGAGTTTTATTTCTGGAGAGACTCCTGGTAACTTCCATCAATTTTCAAATTATGTTTTAAAAAAAATCTGACTTTGAAAAACCAGTTTATGTGTAACAAATTCACTGAATATTCATGGCAAAATAAGTCACCCAACCCTGTCTTAAATTAATACACCTAAGCCCAGAGAGAAGAAAGAAATTTATCTAAACAATTATGCCAAATATTGAACAAAGTTAAAAAGAAACCAAAAAACTAATTCTTGTGAATAAGGATAAAGTTTTGTTTTGTATTGATTGCTGATACCTTAAGAATAATCTATGGACATTTATTTAAGTATTTATCTTTTTTGTGTTTGTAGATTAGTTCCCAAAGTAGAACTGCATTCTTTCAGATAAATGAACAGTGTAGTTAGAAATGTTAATATCTTTCATAATAATAGAGAAGCAAAGAGGCCAATGAGCAAAAAAATATGACATTGTCAATGATTTCTATTTATATATTATGCCCATCAAATTAATTTTTATATTCAATGCCTATTCATATATCCAATGCATATTCATTAAGTATTTTGTATTTGCCAGACAATGGAGTTACCTCAGTGAAGCCACAAACTCCATCTCTGCTCTCTTAAGGTTTATAGTTTAGTTGGCTAGAATATTAAATATGCAAAAACATTGAATGAAAAGTTCGCCAATGAAATATGAAACATTCTAGGATTATACCTGAGGTCTTTCTAGCTCCACATGTCAGACTGAAGTGAAGATAACTCCTGGACATTGTGTTCTAGATGAGAACTTAAGAAAGTGTCAGTCAGACAACTAAAGAGAAGGAAAAGGCAAAGAATCCATTGAGCAAAATCAAAGATAGCTGGGTGGTAGTGGCGCACGCCTTTAATCCAGCACTTGGGAGGCAGAGGCGGGTGGATCTCTGTGAGTTCGAGGCCAGCCTGTTCTACAAGAGCTACTTCCAGAACAGGCTCCAAAGCCAAAGAGAAACCCTGTCTCAAAACAAAAAAATTCAAAAATACAAGCCTGTGGCTTGAGCGAGCATGTTCAAATTATTGGTCATAGGTATTGTGGTTAGAGAGTGATACGAAACTTAGAACAGGACAGACAGAAAGCAGGTCATGAATACCATAAAATGAGCGTTCAGGAGTATGGGCTTTGCTCTTCCTGACTGTGACTGAGGGCCCGGGGCTCGCTTCTGTGTGGTGGGGAGCAGTAATTCCTAGCATCCAAAGCCCAACCCCTGCAAAGATATACAGGGACAGTCTGTGAACAGACCAAGAACACAGCAGGCACAGTGCTAGGGTGGAAGAATGAATATGGAAGTCGCTGTGAGGAATAAAGGAAAGGCTTCCAGGTTGTCTTTCCAAGTGCAGTAGACATTCACTGCACTGGCTCCATGTCTGTTACTTTTTGAGACATATTTATACAATTGCGGGATAACTATGAGAATTCAAAACATTAATATGATGGGCATTTCAACCTGAACGTATCCAGCTCTTCAAATATTTTTTTTGAATGAATGTTTTGAAATGTTTTATTGAAACAGGGATTCACATTGTATCCTTGAATTTGTGGTCCCGTGTGTCAGCCTCCCAAATGCTGTGATTGCAGGCATAAGCCATCAAGCCTGGCTCAGGAATTTTATACTCTTAGTGAATTGGAAATGACTCATCTCTTTCTTTCGCCCCAAGCTGCTCTACCGTACTACAAGAAACACGGCAACAAATCATCCACTTCACTCCATGCTTTGGTGGCTTTATTGAATTTCCCACTGCTTTCCAGTGACTACTACAATTATCTGTTTCTCCATACAATGGACTAATAACTTTTCTGTGAATTAATAAGAATATATGGTTCTTACCTATGTACCTGGCTTTGTTCTGTTCAGAATGCCATCCAGCCCTATCCATGGTGCAAAAAGTAACAAAATTCTTCACTTTCCTGAATAGTAGGGTGTGTGTGTGTGTGAGAGAGAGAGAGAGAGAGAAAGAGAGAGAGAGATCAGGGAGGGGGCAGAGAAAGAGAGGCAGATTTTCTGTGGGTGATTAATTCATTGAGGTTCCCCACTATTATATTAGGCCCTACTTTCATTTTTAGGTCTAATATTTCTTTGCATATTCTTATGTATGTATAACATACATTTGTATTCATCTATATATGGTGCAACTCTGTGCATAATTAGTATAATGATTTCATTATATACTAATATAATTAGTGTTTATATAAAATATAAATTTAGGACCACTTATACTTATTTTCTCAATGAGTTGACCTCCTTTTTATAATATTTCATAGCTTTATAATATTTTGTTCTATACTTATTTTACATTTGTATGTCAACTTTTTCCAACATTCCACTTTAATTTCTCTGCCTGTTTAACAATAAGATTGGTTACCTCTGGGAAGCTTTCAAACTATTTTTTAGACAATTTAGTCAGTCTATATTGTTCACTTGGTGAACTGATCTTGATATTAAAGGTTGTCATTGACAATCATGAAATCATCCTGTCTCATTGATAACTATATTCTACTTGACATATGATTTTTGTTCCTTCCCACTTCTTTACCTATTTTTTTTTTTTGTGATCTGATAATTTCTGCCATTCCAAGGTTTGATTTTCTTTCTCCGCTATGAATGTGTTCTAAGGTTGTATAGATTCATGTTTTCTTGATGATAGCTGTATTAGGTAATTTTCTCATTGCTTTGGCAAAATACATGACAGAACCTTAAAGAAAAGGGGATTTATTTTGGCCTACAGTTAATGGGAGTGTCTCACAGGAATATGAGACTGCCTGCTCATATCTCAGTGGCCCAGGAAGAAGAAAATGGGACCAGGCTATCAGCAGTGAACCCTGCCACCAACGACCCACGTCTTCCAGCTAGGCCCACCTCCGGAAGGTTCCCAAACCTTTCTGAAACAGTGCAGTAAGTGTAGACAAAGCAATTAGGCAATGAATACATTGTAACATTTCACATCCAAAAACTGCTCTTGGATACATAGCTATCTTATAAAACGAAAACCATTCAGGCCATCTTCAGAAGCCCCAAAGTCTTAAAAAGTCAAACACTGTTCAGAGACTCATGTAAGATTTACAGGAAGGAATCTTAACTGTGAGAAAGTTTTTTGGATATATTTTTTCAAAATATAATGCATAAACATTTGGATTCCAAAAGAAAAACCAAACAAACAAACAAGCAAAAATCACACACAAAAAAACCAGAAGCTCAAAAAAGACAGATCAAAGCAAGACTGAGACCCAATAGGAAAAACAGAAAATCTGAAACTTCATGTCCCATATCTTGGGATTCCAGTTCCATTGCTAAGGTTAAACAAACTTGAATAGCCTTGTTGTATGTGTGTGCGGCTTTTCTCGGTGAGCATCCCATATTTCTTGACTGTCCAATATTATGGATTTTCTGCTGCATCCTAAACTTTGTCTCTACAACTTCACACACAACACACTTAGGATTTCCACCCAGAAAATTCCATCATGCTGCATAATGCCTGGCTTAGTACCTTCTGTAACTTTGGTGCAAAACTCATTGCCCTTCACCCTTGTACGCTGCATGCATTGCTGATGAAAGCAATACCACATGAGTGACGCTAAGCTTCACTGCTAGTTTAAGCTAGAGCCAGGTCTCATTGGTCCACAGTTGAAGCCATCACTGTGCACCTTCACAGCTGAACCTGGAACAACACTGCTGAAGAATTATTTTCCAGCCAACCATGTTGAAGGTTCTCTCTCTTTCCAGAGATTTTCCTTTGAAATGACTTTGTGCTGTTATATCTTCACATTTTCCACAAGTGAATTACAACCACATTGACCACACCTACTTTGTCTCCATTATTAACTGGGACCAAGCTCCCTCAGTAAGGCCCTGTCCCTTGAAACATTTCCAGCCTTCCAAAACATCCAGGAACCACACATTCACAAGCGTGAACCTGGGGGAGGCATTTCATCCCAACTGTAAAGTTATCATTTTATTTCTATTGCATTTTATTTCTATTCTCTTTGGTATTTTATGTGGGGCTTGTCTAGGTAAGAATTTCCTCACTTTCTTCCTATCTGGGAAAGACTTTATTTCCTCCAGGATTTAAGGCTCATTTTGCTGGGTGTTGTATTCCTGGCTGGCAATCTTTGCCTATCAATAACAACAACAACAAAAAAAAATACAGTTAGGTAAAAGCAAGCCAAGTGGGTAGGGGTGGGAATCTTTCTGGGCTGTGGACCTAGGCCTTTAAGCCAGTCCACCCAGTACATGTGGAGTCTGGATTCATGTGGACACCAGATGGAGAAGAACAATTAAAAAAATCCCACACTCACTGAGAATTGAGTATAATAAAGGGCTATTTATTTAGGGGTAGACTCACAGATCACAATCTTCTGCTGGAATGGGGAACAGCAACAGAATCCCACAGCCAGAAAAGAGGCCGGATGCATGCTTCACATGGGCATAAATAATATAAGAGGCCATGCTCAAGTGGGTGGGTAACTTAAAGGCTACTGGCAGTAGGAATTCCTACAGCACCCTAAAAGCATATACAGCTCAGAAACTATCTCCATGTTAGCGCTATAATGCTTCTGGAGACCTCATAATGTTAATAAATATTTACAATAACACTTCAATTGGTATAATGTGAACTGATCACATTTTTTAAAAATAATCCATGTTAATGCCACTTTTACCTTTCCCACTGGTGAGTGACTCGGATTAGATACACACATGTATATGTATGTATATGTATACCACCAAACTAATAATGAAATCTACCATCTTTCCAATCTTGGAATGAAATGCAACTGCAAAATAATGTGTTCATGGAAGTGATCTATCAAATCCCCTTCCATTACTATCCAGCTCTTACCAGAACTTTTTCCCTTTTGATTAATAATCCTCCCTGCTTCCTAATTCAGAACACGGCTTCCCTCAGAAATTAAGTTTACAGACTGCCTTTGACCTGCTCTCTATTAGATAAAAATAAATGTCAATGTACTGAAATCCAGAGGTCTATTCCTTCAGCGTTCTGTGTGTGTGTGTGTATGTGTGTGTGTTGGCACAAAGTAATGATAAAGAAAGACAAAATGATGCTTTAAAAATCTCACTGCAGTTTTTCTAACCTAGCCTGCAAGCTGATATGGATCAAGTACATAAAATGACCAGAGCCCAAGAATTCACTCCAAATTCCTCAAAAAGCAAACCAAAAGGAAAATTCATTCTAAAATGTCTTCGATTTGTGTAACCTTTTATGATCATCCCTTGGAATTCATAAAATCAAAAGGAATTCTGTCTTCTTTCACTTTCTTCCTTAGTTTCTACTTGCTTTGTTCTGTACTGTTCTGTTCTGTTAAGAAAGGGAGAATAAAAATACTCTAGTTTGTTAAAAAAAAACATTGATATTGCAAAACGAATTGTTCTCGTTGTTAAAGAGACATAACAACATAACAACAAAAATCCCAACGATGAATAAAATGTATTGGGAAAAGAAAATCCATAAAGTTTTAAAATTTGAAAGAAAAACAATAAGGATTCTTTTAATTCTTCAAATATGCCACCACCATATACAATACCCAAAATAGTATCTCCAAGTAAGGTAAGAAAGGCAATTGGAAAGATGACATTGGATAAGCTACAGAAAACATGGCATGTGTATTACATTTTCTGTTCAGAAATTCATAAAAATTACAGTTTTTTCTTCTCCCTGATAAGCTGTAGATAGAACATTTCCTTCAGTCCAAAACATCTCCATCCTCTTAAATTCAGAAACCTACAGAAAAATAATGATGTCAGTGGCATAGTGGGTATGAACCTGAACTTCCACTGTGGGTCTTAATATGAACTCTCACCATGTCTGGTTTCATGTTCTCAGACAGACACCTTAATATTCCTCAGATTATGATTACTTTCTCACTCCAAATATACAGAAATAGAAGCTTATATGGTTTATTCCCAAGTTTGTGTGATGTCCAGCCAAATTTCAATTTGCATTGAAGTATAAATTCTCTGCCCCATTGAAGTCATTATACCACAAAATACCTGACAATGATCATAATGAATATTCTTTCTGTATATGAAGTTATTAGCCTAGAGTCACATCACACACTTGTAATTGCTATTCGTTTAAGGTCATTTTCAGTGACTTTGCCTGGAGGAGATGGTTTGGAGTGAGATGTGGAACACTAGAAATGTAAAAAAAAAAGATTGGCATTGGTTAATAAGGGCAGCAATCCTTGTGAAAAATAAGTGGAATCTATTATAATGATGAGATTATTTTGAAGACTTAACAAGGTCTCATAAGCATATCCAAAAAATATGTTATGACTGTATGCTCACATAGATATACCTGAAAGATGAGTAATTGTGATTCATGTACATAAATGATGCTAGGGTGCACATGAAGTTCCTATGCTTTAGCCAGCATCTACGGGAATCCTTGTTTTGGTGAAGACAGACACTGGGTGGGTGAGTTTTGGCAACCAGAGTGGGGAAAAAAAAAAGAGAACTTTAATATCCCATACTAGATTTGACCCAGCAAAGACTGAATCTAGGAAAACAAAATGAGTTGCACAAAGCAACTCCATGGATGATGATTCAATTCACATTATGTTAAATTAGATCCCTCATATAAAAAGTGCACTTTCTAAAGAAAAAGAACTATATAAAAGACTGAACTGTATTTATCTCATTAGAATTATTGCTTGTTACATGTTACATCCCTTACTTCATCTGGGATGAATTCACCATGAGCTTGTGATGGATGAGTTGATGTTTCCTTCTCATGTCCTTTAGAAGTGCTTTAGAATGTGTCACTTCAAGTAATATTGCTAGAAGTACAAATTATAATGAGAAAGTTATAATATTTTTAAAGCCACATTTATAGTTCATTTTACAATTAATGAGAATATAAGACATAATTTACTTGAATGGAAGAAGACCATTTCACATTCATGTATAGCTGAACCACTTAAATATTATTTATGTTGTTATGGTTTCCTCCAAGCAGAGAAATAGCCAATGCTTTTATTTAAAAAACTATTACCTTCACTGTTAAAATTATGATTACCCAAACACAATTTTTGTAAAATGAAGAAGAATGGCAAAATCCATGATATATGTCCCTTTATTTAAACTGCATCCTCCAGTAATTGCTTGCTGAGTGACTTTAAGGGCTTGATGTAATGTTGCAAGCAGTGTAAAATTTGCACAGAACATAAAGCCTTCACCTCCTTCATATCAATACTACAAATAAAGTCATGGAGTTTAAGAAGTTATAAAGATGACTATCCTCATATGGCTTTAAAACTGTGGGTGATTTTAGATAATTGAATGAGTGGATCAAGTAAAGTGGGATAACATATAAAATATTGTAGTGTATATATTTTCCATTATTATTTATGATAGCTTTCTTATATGACTCCTTTTATGGAAGATACATAAAATATAGGCATGATAACACTGAAACTATGCTTTCATTTTATGTGGACAGCAATTTGTCATCTCTAGCTTAATAGGTGTTAGGAATGTTCTGAGGCATATTGATTCTGGTTGTCACTGCATGAAATAAAATTCATTTGTCGAATAACACTTGACATCATCCATAAGGCAACATTTTTTGCAGAATTTTTTTAAAAGTTGTGTTTCTGTAATCTTTATAATTATTTCTGATACATCTATGTAATTTTCTATGACATTGGGCAACTAACTCTCATTAGAAAAATAGAAAATTCAGTAAAGAACAATCGTGTATCTATAAACAAAGACTAACTTGGGTCAAATGCTCAGTTGGATTACCTTAAACATTCTTATATATGTATCTGAGAGTTTAATGAAAATAAATATAAGTTTAATGCATAAAAGAGGATACTAACATATATTCCATGCATTTTAGTCTAGAGACAGTCATTTCCACAATCCTTGTCACATGCCATTTACCTGCCTCTAATTTATAATTAAATCCTTCTAGAATACTTTTCTCCAACCCATCAGCTGGTTTTTAAAACTCATATAAAATATTTAAAAGAAATTGATGATTATTTATACTATTATTGTATCATTTGTGCTTTAGTTAAAACCATCTGAGAGAAAAGAACTAGACCCACATTTTTAGAGCAAAGTATTTACAAGTCCAATATGCACTAATGGATTTATTTTTAGAGTGCAAGAAGAATTCTTATAACCCTAAATGAAATGAACAAATTATGCCACTTAAAAATTATATAAGGATCGGAGCATCAAGAGCAGTTCTGCATCAGAAACAGATGCACTATGGGACACACTTGGATTTTGGGTCATTTAAATCCTAGTCATGAATATGAACTGCAGAACATCCATTCTTCCCAATGAAACCTACACAATGCAAGGACTAGACTAATGCAGCCTATATTTCCAGAAACTTTTGTCTGTCTTCACCACCTGCCCTCCAGTCTCAGGCTTCATGCCTCTCACCATGTTGGAGCTCACAGTGTTTCCCAGTGCCATGAAGAAATGTGAGCCCCAGTAGGACAGTCTGGTGGTTCATCTGCCTCATTACTGGCTATGGTACGGACCTCAGTTTATCTTTGAGAACATGAAGGTCACTGTACCTACAAAACTCAGAGACTACCCAGCTTAGATTGTCTAGGGCTTACCTTCTTCAACACTGCTTCAACTTTGGGCAGTAGAATGTAATGAAAGATCCAATTCCCTGTCAGCAGGATAAGGTAATTAATAATGATAATTTACTACTAATTTAGTACTGTGTTGGAGAAACACACAACTAGAGAGTTGTCAGTGGTCTTCAATCTCTGAGCGTATGTGTAGATAAATCCTCTGTAACAACCTTAGTACTAGTAGAAGGCACACAGTCTAAACATTTTTCTTTGCTAGGTAGTACCATGTATGAGTAGTTAAAGTGTTATTTAATCACAAATGTACCTTAGAGTTAGGCAGCCCATATGTACATGACTATGAATCCTAACCTAGTGTTTGCTGGTCTAGGGAAGCTATGAGCTCAGGACACAATGCAACTTGGCTTCACCGATTTTTATAGATATAGCATAGAAGCAGAAGCTGGTCAGTTCATGACTGTGTCCCTGTCAGGTAGAATCCTGCAATGTATCACCACCTGCCGGTAACTCTGTATGAGGCAATCAGGTACACCTTAACCCCAGGGTAAGACCTGCAGAGATGTATCCCTCTCTCTGATACTCTAAACACACACTAACCAAATGTTTGATATACGGTTGCTCTTTTGAGCTGCAACAGTGAGAAACCCCCAAAAGGAAGGCGTAGGAAATCTGGACCTGACTGACATCTAGAACTAAAATGGTGTAAATTAAGGACAGTGAAAATTAAGCAGCCTCCTTAGAATGTCTAGAAAAACAGAATAGAATCAAATGATCCTCCAGGTGCTATGAGTATAACACATGTCTGTAAACATCAGATTTTTTTTTTCAGGAAACCATGGCCTCGTTAAGTATTCAAATTTAGATGCCAGATGGGAGCAGGGGTCAATTTTCTTCAATGGAGTGACATTATGCACATATTAACGTATCAGTCACACTCCAGGACAGGCCCTATAGGCAGGAGTAGTGAGCCAACAAAGATTGGATCCTTTTTTTTCAAGAGAGAGAGAAAACATGAAGTCGTGTGTAGACATAAGTGGGGGAGAATCTGGGAGGATGTGGGGACAGGGAATCATATATATTACTAATTGCACAAAACTCAGTATATTATATGAAATGTACTGCACTAAATTCTCAAAAAATAAACAAGAACATTGTTTTTAAATTGAAATGCTAGAAACTGATCAGGCAGAATCAATGTGAGAGAATCGTCAGGGAATTTATAACAATTGCTTTAAGGAAATCCAACAGAGAAACACTGCCTATTTTGACAGGAAGAAAAACATATAGAGATGAAAGCAAACAAAGACTGAATAAGTTATTGAATTAAAATTAAAGTGAAATTAAAATACAATTGTAGGCATCAGTATTAGGACAGAGCCAACAGAAGGAAAAATAAAATAATGACCTTAAAGCCAAAATAGAGCAGAGACTTAGTACTCCTTATAAGAGCATTGCACGGTAGTCAAAAGAACAAAAGTTTAGTAAGCTGGAGTCAAGAAAGATATGAGAATGCTAAAGGGTAAGAAATTAATTCAAAGAAATATCAATAGAAGCTTCCCAAACCTAGAGAAGAAAACTGATATCTAGTAAGGAAGGTTAAAGATTATCATGCACATAATCTAAATCTACCAAAGATGTCTTAAAATCAAATTCTCATGGGTGAAAAATACAGAAAATTCTTAATGACAAACCATTTTGGGGTGCCCCTGTTGGCCTGATACCCAAATTCTTGGCAGAAACCTTATAGGCCAAGAAAGAATGCCATGAAAAATTCATGGTTCCGGAGAAAAATTCTAACAACCAAAACCAATACCTATCTAAACTATCTTTTAGCAATAATGAGAAGATAAAGACTTTACCAGATAAAGGCAGAGGCACTTTATCTCCACCACATCTATTCCATAATAAATGTTGAAGAAAATCTTTAAGCTAAAAGAAGTGGATATTAATAAGACAGTATCAAACAAAGATATCAAATCAGTGTAATTATACAAATTCAGATTATCCTAATAGTGCAAAGAAACATACACAACATCCATACTATTATCCAGTACTAATAAATTTAAGTGGAGAAAAACTCCAAGGCAATAATAGTTGGCAACTTTTAACTCCTTGCTGTCAGCAGTGAACATATGATCCATAATGTTTTCCAAGAAAAATTAGTGTGGGACTGCAGCCTGGACCAAATGGACATCTACATGACATTTTGGCTAGGAACTCCAAAATTCACCTTTATTTTCTCACTAGATCATGGAACATTACTCATGATATATGATATGTCATTCACTATTTAGGATTTCACAAAATAAAACTGTATTGAAATAATGTTGAGTATTTTGGGGGCTTAAATACAATAAATTTTGGAATCAGCATCAAGAAAAGCCCCGAAAACTATCCAGATACTTGGAAGTAAAAATAATTAAAGGGTCATGAAAGAATACACAAATATTATTTTTTTTTTTATTTTTTTTTTTTTTATACTTACCTGGCAGGGGAGATACCATGATCACGAAGGTGGTTTTCCCAGGGCGAGGCTTATCCATTGCACAAATATTATTAAAATATTTCTTGAAACAAAAATGGAGAAAACCCCCACAAGTACATACAAAAGCCTGTGAGATGCAGCAGAAATGGTGCACATTGGAAGTTTAGACACATCAGTGCTCACAACGGAGAAGTAGAAATAGCTCCAATACTTAACTGCATTTCAAGAAAGCAGAAAAACAGGAACAATCTAAATCCAAAATGACAATAAATAAATAGTCAAATTAGAGCAGACAGAAGAAATGAGGACGAAAAGTACAACACAAAAATCAACAGCAAGGAAAAGCTGTCTGGGGAGAAATAGACTGGGCACCTAGACTAGAAAGAGAAAGACCAGAGATGAAGAGAATAATATTATAACTGATAAAACACAAACCAAAAGCTTTGTTAGGAATAATGGTGGAAATTATATCCTAATACATTTGAAAATGAGAACGAAACAGAATAATTTCTGTATACATAAACGTTCTTTCAAGAATGGATTATGAAGAAATAGAAAAGACAAAAAGACTCATAACAAGCAACAAAAATCAGCAGTAAAAAGCTTCCCATGAAAGAACAGATGCACTCTCTGCTAAATTCCATAAAACATTTAAAGATCTGGATGAGCATTCTCCTTTTGTTATTCCAAAAGATCGAAGAGGAAGGGGTTCTTCCAAAGACAGTCTCTGAGGCCAGCCTTATACTGATAAATCAGATAAAAGCAAATTGTAGGTTGGGGTGGCTCACTCCTGTCATATCAGAAAGTGGGAGGCTAAAACGGGAAGATTGTCAAATGCTCTAGGCCAACCTGAGCTATAAAATGAGTTCCAGGCCAGGCTGGACTACAAAGTAAAGAAGAAGAAAAGCAGGCAGAAAAACGGGCACGTAAGGAAGGAAGTTGCTGGAGACAGGAGAAATAAAGGGGGGGGAATGAATAGACCATATGTTTGATGAATGTATATGCAAATATCCTCAAAAATAATACTGGTAAATCAAATGTACTAGGCTTTTTGTTTTGAGCCAACAATCATCTCCCAAATCATGACACTGAGACTTATTAGTTTTGAATGCTTGGCTTTAGCTTAGCTCTTACTTCAATGCTTTTCTTTATCTATGTTTTGCCTCAGGGCTTTTAACCTTGCATTCTTTTTGTATATGTTACTTTTCTGCTGTTTCCATATGCGGCTGGCTGGCAGCTGCCTGTTTTCTGGCCCCGGGCATGTCCCCCTCTTTCCCCTTGCTCTCTTCTTTCTTCTCTTCTCTTAGGAAACTAGATTTCTCCTCCTACTTTTTCTTTCTGCCTGTCAGTCCTGCCTATCCTTCTCCTGCCTAGCTATTGGCTATTCAGCTTTTTATTAGGCCAATCAGGTGTCCTAGACAGGCAAGGTGAAACAAGAGCAATGCACCTTTTTAACATTTTAAAAAATTCAGCATAAACAAATATGACACACCTTTAGTGTTTGTATAATATTTCACAGCATAAACAAATTAACACATCTTTGTCCAATTAAAATGATATTCCACAACAAATACATCAACATATTAAAAGATTATTAATTAAATATTTTAAAAAGTGTTCACCATGATCAAGTTTATACATTCTAGGCAAAGACGACTCAATAGACAAATATCCTTAAATGAGAAACATCTTGTCAACAGAATGCATTACAAACCATATATACCTTTGAATTTGTACAGAGAAGTCATGCATCAAGATATAACATGTTCTGTGCTGGTGAGAAGACACCAGCATAACATGCATAAACATGAACAACTGCATTCAGATACCAGTCCCAAGGTAAAAAATTGTGTAAAGGGAGTTTTTCTGTAACCACTGCTGACAAGCAGGTATGTGTGACTCAGTAAGCTCTAGGCTCAGCGAGAGACCTTAAACTCGGACTTACACACACACAGATGCACCATCCCACAAGTACATATAAATATGTTTTATTAAGATTTAACATATGATAGAGAAAAATATTTAATGAATTAGACATACCAGAAATATACTCCGACCTAATAATTACCATATATAAAAGTCAAAAGCTAACAATATATTCAATGGAGAAAAGTTAAAATTTTCTCACTAAGACCTATGACAAAACAAGAATAAACACTTTGCATCTTTGATTCAACATAGTATAAGAATTTCTGACTGGATCATATAAACAAGAGAAAAAAATAAAGGAAATAAAATTCAGAAAATGTAAAGTTAAGTAGTCACACTTCACAGGTGGCATAAAAGACTTTCCTGAGAACCTATTAGAATAAATGAATTTAGCAACATTTCAAAATACAAATTAACATGCAAAAATCAGTATAGTTGTCATATACCAATAACAAATTTGATAAAATTAGTGAAGAAATCAGACTCAGACCTGGAGAAATGGTTCAGCAGTTAAGAGAACTGGCTGCTCCTCCAGAGGACCCAGATTGAATTCCCAGAACCCACATGGCAGCTCACAGCCAACTGTAACTGCAGTTTCAGGGGTTTCAACACCATCTTCTGGATTCCAGAAGCTCTGTATGCACATGGTGCATAGACAATACACATAGTCAAAATATCCATGCACATAAAATAAAAAGAAAAGAAAAACAAAACTCTGATTTATAATAGCTGCAAAAATATATATGTAGATATATATTTGATCAAAGAAATAAAATATGTCTACAATGAAGACTCTACAACATGATGTTTGAAATTGGAATTGAACATGCAGAAGTATACACACACACGCACACATACACACTAAAGATATGTTATTCCCAAGGGTTACAAGAATCATTATTATTAAAATGTCCACAGTAGCCAAAATAAATCCAAGGCAAACCTTATAAAAATACAGAATTTTTCATGAAACTACTAGGGAAAAGTTCTAATATTCATATTGAAACACACACACATACACACACAGCCAAAAATATTGTCATCCTGATCAAAATGAACAAAAACAAGAGGTATTATTTTATTTGACTGGAAAATAGCATGGTATTGGAATGAAACACACACAAACCAATAGACTGTAATAGACGCAGCAATACACCCACACATGTATAGCCAAATGAGTGTTAACAAAGATGCTAAGAACTCTCATTGGATAAATAACAATCTTTTCAAGAAATTTGTGCTAGGAAAATTGAACATGTACATGCAACAAGATTAATTTTTTCCCTATAACTCACCAGTTTGACAGATGAATTCAAATCATATTAAACATAACACCAAACTATGACACTATAAGACAATGGGAGATGTTTTAAAAGAATAAGACCAAAGCACATGAAGCAAAAGCTAAAATAATTAGGCAAATTGGTTACATTAATTCTGCACAGTGAACAATCAACAGAGTAAAGAGACCCTGTGAAGAATGAGAGAAAATATTTATAATGTCGATATCTGACAAGGGTTTGATGTCTAGAATACATAAGAAATCCAAATATCTAATAGTAAGAAAAATAATCCAATTAAAAATGAACAATAGATCTTTCAAATAGACAATTTTCAAAAGAAGACCATATAAATACTGAACAGATAGAGAATAATATGCTTATTATCACTAGTCATCACTAAAATGTCAATCTAAATCATCATGAGATATTCTTCAGCTCAATAATAATGGATGGCAAAGCAAAAATAAATAGAAAAAGCACTGGTAATCTGAATAAATAGGAATACTGGCACACTGTTGGTGAGAGTGGAAATTAGTATGACCACACGTAGGCAACTTTATGGAATTCCTCTGTATTAAAAGAGAACTATAATACAGTCCAGTAACTCCATCCCTAAAGTCGGAATACAAATGTCAGGGCCAGCAAAATTGCTCAGCATGCTTACCTGAGTTTATTCCCTGAAATGCACTTACAGAAGGAATGGAGAATTGCATCCCAAAGTCGACCTCCAACCTGTGCACATCGCTGTGATACATATTCTCCTACACATGCACATAACCTAAAAATGGTGACAAAAAGCAATGGATAAAAAGAAAAAGAAAATGTCATGTGCAGGAAAATAAAATATTAAGCAAAATAAGCCAAACCATAATGACAGTGGTCACGTATTCTATTCCCACAAAGCAGCTGAGAGAGGAGGAAGTAGAAGAGAAAAGAATAGCATCCGTGACTGTCAAAGAGTAATTATTATTAAGGAGTGGGAGATGAAACCAAGGTAAAGGTAGAAGTAGAAGAAATAGATCGTAGTGTGTGTGATGTATGTGTGTGTGTACATACAATCAATGTATGAATCTCACTAAACTATACAATCAACTTATGTGAACAAGATGATTGCATTGAAACGGTTGCACAAATACCAGAAGGTTAATATCTTAAATACATGTATTCTGAATCCTGGAAGAAAGCACCTGCCTCTAAATACTTACCCTCCCTCCGTTTTAGGGAGAAATGTCTAGTTCTCCATAGTAAAGTCTTAAGTATTTTTTATTACTGTTATAGCTATTTTGTATTTTGATGTTTTGTTCTTAGTTGTTTTTTTTCATTTTTTTATGCTTTGTGGTGATAGGTTTTGTCCATGTTAATACATTTTTATGTTAAACTTATATTTTGTATAACTTCTAAACTAAAAAGTGAAAGATGATTTTTATTAAAATTTAAAAAGACGATGATTTACTGGAATCATATTCATCATTTGTCGGTCTAAAATTTTATTTCCTTCTGGGTAACTTATCCTGATTACCTGTATATAAATAGCTTCAGAAAGTGCACTAGAGGCCTTAAGTGAGAGCCTCATGTATGAGCTTTGTATGAGAACCCTGCGTAATAGTCCTAGGTGAGAGTCTTGGGTGAGACCCCTGGGTGAGAGCTTTGAGAACTCTGAGGGTGAGCCTTGAGTGTGGGCCCTGTTATAGAGTCTTAGAGAGTCCCTGTGTGCTTGCTGTAGTCTTTCCTGTCTTGTCTCAGTAGGTCCTACTTCCTTCCTACTATCACAAAAAGCAAGTATACATTTGTGCACACACATACAAATACTTAAACACACACAAATACACAGACTCTTACACACACACACACACACACAGAGAAATAGAGTTCTTGCCTTGACAAGGCATAATGAACAGGCCTGGATAACTCTTCTTGCTTTGCACCAGTTTCAAAATTTCTCTGTTCATGATTAGTGTTTCACTCCTAACTAGCAGTATATCACCCTAGGCCTAATTATCTGTTGTAGCCTACTTACTGGGATTCTAGTGGAGTAAATAATAGAAGGTATCTTGATTAAAAGGACCAAAGAACAGTCACTAGCAGATACAAATACAAATCTTATTAACCCAAAGTCTTCCGTTAGCCCCAGACCCTTGACCTTTTCCATAATATCTTTGTTCTTGGAACAGATGTGAATAGTAGGGGAAAAGAGGCTATATATTGTCTACAAAATTTGGAATAAGCTGTTAACATTAAGAAAGGATACACTATCTATAAAAAGGCAGTCAAGGAAAAGCTGAGAAGGATTCACCGAGGAACACCACAACTTCCAAGACCACCAGTATTATCTCATTGCTTGCTTTTCAATAGTGGGAAACGAGATTGACTGTTTGCCTTCAAGTTTTCTAATCTATTGCTAATGTGGGCAGAGCATATTAAAAGGGTGTGTTTAAAAGCTCATTTTATCCAAGGGAGATGACCAATGATTTCTATCTCTCTACTGAGTGTAGGACCTGCTATGTATACAAGAGCCACAGTCTTCTTGGTCAAAGAGTACATCTGAGCCATGATCATTCATGTCTGGGCTCTTGTTCAGCATAAATAATGGTTTATGCACTGAGGCTGATGTACTCAGACCCATAGTAGGCTGTCACTTCTCCTGAAATAATGAGTTATTTGTTATTAGTTTATTATTTTGATTTTTTGTCATGTGTTTTGTTTTATTCAACTTGTACATTCAGTTTGGTTGTGGGATTTGAATTCAATGAATCCAAGCTATTTTGAATTTCTAGAGTTGGGTCACAATCTATCTGTCTAAAGTCTGCTCTAATAAAATTAGTGAACTCAACTTTTACATCAAAGTATAGTTATACTCTATATTCATTGTCTTAATCATCTTTGGAGCACATGCAAGAAAATCATAGTGAGTATTGTAGAAAAACAGGTGAGTATACTCTATGAAAGTGTTCAGGGTACAAATGTGGCTTACAACAAGAAAACATAAACAGAAAGTTCTGGATCTACCTAGAAAAGTATTACAGACCACACAGGTCACTGTAGTCTAAGTCTACTACTTAGCTGGTTAACAAATGGGACTATAAAGGACATCCTGCAACCTAATAGACACAGAAATAATTCTGTCGGGAAGAGAGTTTGCAGACAGCCTTCAAATGTGTGGTGTATGAGAGGTTTTCTTTACAGGGAAAAGTGACCTTCCACTTAAAATATCTTTGAAAGTCAAAGCAGAAGGAAAATGACTTAGTGATCTAGGTTTAACTAATGGTAGCTACTATTGTTAAATACTGAATAAATCCGGCTATAGACTTCTTTTTTCTAAAAGTATATAAAAATGTTTGGGTTTAAACTGGAGACAAGGAAAAGTCTTCTATTGATGTTAATTAATAAAAAATACAGCTTAACCAAGCACAGAGTCTACATATTTATTCCAAAATAGCTTTTTGCATAGTTAACCAAAGCAAGAACCTGCGGATATTCAAAATGGTAAAGAGACGTTGTTTCTTCAATCTGTCTTAGTAAATGATATTGAAATTTATGACCTCATAACTTGTAACTGATACAATTTTGCAAAACCTGTAAGACACAATTCTAAGCTAAAATATATGCTTAAAAGAATAAGTAAACATATATCATATTACATATTATAGGAAGCATTCATCTTGCTATGCCATTTTATAACTATCTTCAAAATTCGAATTTGGCAGATTGTTGCAAACACAATAAAGTCTGTTAGGAAATAAATCTAGTAATTACAGTGTTTTAGAAGAAGATATGTTTCTTTTCCTTAAGAATTCAAAATCCAAAAGCAAATCAAGTTAGCAGATACTTAATTGCATCCTGATGTCAAAGAAAAAAAAACAGAGTAATGCCAGAAATATAAAATGATACACATAGTTGGGGAAAACATGGGAAACAGAGTTAGTTAGAGAGAGACATTGCTTAGGAAAATCACTTTTGATGAAGAGTTTTCCAAACACAGAAGGGAGATAGTAGACTAGTAGACTGAGAAGAAAAAAGATCACACAAAACTTTGAAGGAATTGAGGACTGACGGTGTGAGAAAAGGATGAGAGATGAGGTTGATGTACCTCAGGGGCACAATGTTCCAGCAAGGAGTGGAGATTAGGGAAAGATTGCAAGGATGCTGGTTAAAGTGTTTGGACTTAACAAGGTTTGGAAAGAATTCATATGTAAAATATTATCCCTGGCTTCAGCCTGGTAATTGGAATGCAGCCTTTCTAGGGTTCAGAGTGCGAGTGTCACAATGCATGGCACCTTTCTGGGTTTGGGTTACCTCACTCAGGATAGCGTTTTCTATTTCCATCCATTTGCATGCAAACTTCAAGATGTCCTTGTTTTTTACCGCTGAGTAGTATTCTAATGAGTATATAATCCACACTTTCTTGATCCATTCTTCCATTGAGGGGCACCTAGGTTGTTTCCAAGTTCTGGCTATTACAAACAATGCTGCTAT